>PISX010007744.1:15052-88583 GCA_004024625.1 Mellivora capensis
GAGACTCTTAATCTCACAAAACAAACTGAGGGTTGCTGGGGGGAGGGGGGTAGGGAGAGGGGGGTGGGGTTATAGACATTGGGAGGGTATGTGCTATGGTGAGTGCTGTGAAGTGTGTAAACCTGGCGATTCACAGACCTGTACCCCTGGGCCTAATAATACTTTATAGGTTAATAAAAAATAAAAAATTAAACAAACAAACTGCTTCTTAGGCTGCTTGGCCGGCACAGTCAGTTGAACATCCAACTCTTACTTTCAGCTCAGGTAATGACCTCAGGGGTTGTGCGCTCAAGCCCTACATCAGGCTCACGCTCAGCATGGAGTCTGCTTGGGATTCTCTCTCCCCTCTTTCTCTTTCTTCCCCTCCCCCCATGTGCTCTCTCCCTCCCTCTCTCTAAAATCAATCAATCAATCTTAAAAAACAAAAACAAGGTGCACCTGAGTGGCTTTGTTGTTAGGCGTCTGCCTTCAGTTCAGGTCATGATCCTAAGGTCCTGGGATGGAGCCCCGCATTGGAAGCCTGCTACTCCTTCTCTCACTTCCCCTGCTTGTGTTCTCTCTCACTGTGTCTTTCTCTGTCAAATGAATAAATAAATAAATAAATAAATAAATAACATCTTTAAAAAATACAAAAACAAAAACAAAAAACAAATCCTGCTTCCTTTAGTGTCATCCTAAATTCTACCCTGAACTGAGGGAAGAGTGGCTGGATGGGCCCTGTGTTTCCTGGGGGAAATCCAAATTGATATGTTCCTTCTTTGTAAGGAAATGGGACAGGAAAAACAAGTTCTAGCCCCCAGAGAAAGGACTTACAAGCAATAAATTTGTTGCTCCATCCTTATGAGGCCTGATGGCCTTTAAAAGGGAACTACATCCTTAACCCACAAGTGTTTTTCACCATGACAGTGGCTCCTGTTGTTTCCTGCAGGAGAAAGCCCTGGGCTCCTCCTTGAGCCTCTACCCTCCGTCTGCCACCAGCAATGGTGAGCCAGGGCATGGTTGGCCTCCACCCCCTTGTGCATGTCGTGCTTCTTCTTGGCCACAGGGCCCTGTTTGTGAAAAGCCTCCAGCAGCTCATGTGACAGCTTCTCTATCATCAGCATCTACCAGTGCTTCTTCTCCCTGCACTCAGTAATCATCCACTTCATTATCAGGAAACGATGACACCGATCAGCTAGTGACATAGGGACTTGATAGAAATGGCCACGTCTGAAGATGGGTACCAGCCCAGTCATGGGCTCATAGTTCTTCAGTACTTGGTGGAAGATGGTGGAGGAGTTGTGCTGGATGGTTGCCTGTTCCTCTGCAGAAGCAACATTGTACTTCTCAAACTCCTTCCCTTTCCCAGCTTCCAGGGTCTGCATCATGAGGGATCTGGCCAGTATCTTGTTTCCTCCTTTCATAATCATGTTGGTGAATTTAGTGACACTGGGTCTTCAAACTTGTTTTTGTCCTTGGGGCAGCTTTAAGAAGCTGAATCTTCCTGAGTTCCTGCTCCTACTTCTCAGAATGGGTAATTTCTACTATTCTATCTTTAGGTCCACTCATTCTTTCCCATATCAACTCTATTTTGCTGTTGGCTCCTTCTAGCAATTTTTCATTTTGGTTATTGTATTTTCAGTTCTAAAGTTTGATTTTTCTTTATGTCTTCTATTTCTTTGGGGGGACACTATATTTATTTGATGGGAACTTTGGGACTTTCTATCTTTTCATTTTCTTTAATCTTTTACATAATTTTTCATTGAAACATGATGACTAATGTAATTCTATTATTTGTGTCTCTTGTTTTCATCTGATGATTTTCTTTTCCTTATTCAGATTTTCCTGATTCTTAGTATGATGAGTGGTTACTTTTGTGTATCCTGGCAATTGGGGCTATTATGTTATGAGACTTTGGATCTTGTTAAACTTTTATAGGACTTCTCAGTCACCACACAAGAGTGGGAAATGGTATGTTGCCTCATTACTGCCAATTAGGGATGGAAGTGCATATTTCCTACCAGGGCACCTTTGACATTCCATAAATAAGAGCCTCTTGTTATTTTTGGGCAGGGATAAAATCATTTCAGGTCTTTCCTAGGCCTCTGCTGACATCACCTTGGCTGGGAGGAGAAAGGGTACCTCATTACTGTTCTTTCTGGACATGGCCTCCACTGTCACGATGGGTGGGGGGTGGGTCTCCTTATCACTGGGTCAGAATGAAAGTTCCAGGTATCTACTCTACTTTTTTTTTTTTTTTTTGGTCACCAACCTAGTATAGGGGAAGAGATGACTAGTTACAGTTTTGTAAAGGTAGAGGTCTAGGTTTCCTACCTGGCTTATTCTGTCATGGGTTGTGCGCAACCACAATTTTAATCCTGTGGTATTTGGCTGGAGTAAGGTGATGATTGTCTAAAAGTTTTCTCTTTTACTAGGTTGCCTTTATGCTGGTACTTTCGCTAGAGAGAACAGGTTTTACCTGGAGCATTTTTAGTCTGCATTAACGGGTGTATCTGGTTACAAGCCTCTACTGCACCCAACCCAGGATATATTAAGCAAAAGGAAAACCCAAAAAATTTAACATCATGCCATTCCTTGAATCTCAAGGTTCCTACCTGGTCTTTTTTCTCTCTACCTTCCAGAGTCATCTTATGTTTTTATATATAATGTTCAGGGTTGGTAATTATACTTAGTGAAAAAATATGGAGAAGTATATTTCTTTTCCATCTTATCACAGAATCAGAAGTCCAGGGAATAATTAGAGATATTTTGATGCAGCTATTTTGATATAGTATCAGGACAACTATGTTAAAACAGAAGAATACTTTTATTAGTAGGTAATATATATTCTTGTCACTATAAGAGTCATTCCTGCCTCTCACTTCATCTATCCCTGACCTCCTTGGAAGTGGGAGCGCCTTTATCTCTTTGAAGGAAAGCAGAACTGCCTAGGATTAATGGGCTCTCTAATGCTGGTGGGAGATTGCAGAAGAGGCTTTGTGTTGGATCTCATCCTTGGACTCTTCCTGAGGTGGTACCCATTAATGGCTTATATGATTATCTCTGGTGAAAGATATGGCACTTATACGAAGGTGGAAATAGAAAAAGAAATTGGAAGCCTGTAGCATCTGTGTTATCCTTGAAACAAATGGAGACTTCGCTCTTGTACTTATCTTAAAGTGGTTTTTGTTAGAGTGGAGATAGATACAGTGATTAGCTTTGAGGTCAATAACAGTAAACTGTAGTCCAAGGCTACAGAAGTCACAAAAATACTGTTGTAACTGGCAGGCTTTATGACCGCAACAAGGTAACCTAGGGTTATATGGTTTGCTACTTTCCTGGAAATGCAATCCCTTTTTTATGATTCATAGAATTTTCTCTCCTTCTTTTTCAACATGAAATGATGGCTTTTGCCATGAACATCTTAACTTCTCATGCCCAGGATTATCAGTTGGCAAAGGGATAGGAATGTAGGGATGGGACTACCTAGAGTCGTACATATTAACTGAGCCTATTGAGTGAATGTTGATATATTAAGATGTAGAATCCATATCCCCTTGATTTAAAAAAAAAAAAATTTAAGTAAACTCTACCCCCAGCATGGGCTCGAACTCACAACTCCAAAATCAAGAGTCACATACTCTACCACCTGTGCCAGCGGGGCACCCCTATCTATAACCCCTTTAGATAATTCTGTCAAAGGAATCAGACTATGTGGCTTCAACCGCTAGGTTTTCTGTTAACTACCTGTGAGTCTTTGGCAAGTTATCTAATCTTTCAGAGCCTTGGTTTCTTCAGTAGTGAAGTGAGCATCATGGTAGCACATGCCTTTTTGAGTTATTGTGAGACTTATATGCAGTAAAAATTATAGGCGCTTAGAAAAACCTGGTCCATCATAAGCATTCAATACATGTTAGTTAAATTAATGAATATTTTTAAGGAGAACATTTCTAGTTATATGGATGTGTCCTAACTGCTGACAGTATTTAATTTCTTATGTTTTTTCCCTTTCTGACCTCTAAGTGAAATGTGGAGTTGGGGAGACCTTTAGCTTTTAGGGACTTCATAGTAGTACAAGTGCCTCAACTAAATTTTTGAATCAATTTTATTATGAGAGCTCATGGGATTATAAGATATTTCTCCAGAAGTTCTGGCCATTTAACAATTGTGGGTAATAATTTTAGAAATCTGAACCAGCATTTAAAAAAATCAGGAAAGGGGAGCCTGGTGGATCAGTTAGGTAAGTGTCTGGCTCTTGATTGTGGCTTGGGTCATGATCTCGGGGTCTTGGAATCAAGCCCTACATTGGGCTCTGCGCTGGACGTGGAGCCTGCTTGGGGTTCTCTCATTCCCTCTCCTTGTGCCCCTCCCTACCCCCTGCTTGCATGCTCTCTCTCCCAGGAAAAAAAAAATAAGTAAATCAGGCACATTAACTTTTGAAAATGTGACTGAAATGAAGCTGTTGTTCTTCCCTCTCATTTCAGCATGGTCTGGGACTCTTGTGAGAATGTAGGCTGACAGTAAGCTCTGTATCTTAGGGGGACGTGCCTGTACTTAAGGCTCAGGCAGTATCTTACTATTCTGAATCTCCCTTCAGGGAATACTGATATATGTTTACTACAGTTATTAATAGTATCTAGAATGACTTTTGTTTATCGTTTTAAGTTTAGGTACAAATGAAGCATTAGTAGTTTGGCCTTTTTTAGTCTCCTTAAAGGAATTATGGTATTTGGTTGTCTGAAGAGTAGAGCCAAAGGATAATATTTAGCTACCGGTAGAGAAATCGTTCTTGGGACACCTGGATGGCTCAGTGCGTTAAGCATCTTCCTCAGGCTCAGAGCATGATCCCAGGGTCCTGGGATCTAGTCCCACATTGGGCCCCCTGCCCGGTGGGGAGCCTGCTTCTCCCTCTACCTGCCGCTCCCCCTGCTTGTGTTTGCATGTACTCTCTCTCTCTCTGACAAATAAATAAAAACATTTAAATTAAAAAGAAAAAATCATGCTTTACCTTAAATTTCTAGGAGAATATTTAATAATTTATATGTTTAAAAGATTGGAGTAGGGAAAGATGGACTACATCAGAGAGAAATATATTTTAGTTTGCTACATATTAACTTGAAACCTAGTTGTTTCTTATGCCAACTTTTTAGTCACAAATTAATATCTAAGAGCTTTTAAAAAAATGATTAAAGTAATCTCTACCCCCAATATGGGGCTCAAACTCATTACCCCCTGAGATCAAGAGTCACATGGTCTTCCAACTGAGCCAGCCAGGCACCCCTAATATCTAAGGGTTGTATAAGGTGTTTCCTTTTAGTTATTCACTAAAGCTTACTGAATGTCTACTATGTGTCAGGTATTTTGCTAGGGTCTGTCTATACAACTGAAAATAAGATAGACAAGGCTTCTGCCTTCATAGTACTTCAATTTAGTGAGAAGACAAACAAGATTAAAAGGCAAACAAATAGGGGCGCCTGGGTGGCTCAGTTGGTTAAGCGACTGCCTTCAGCTCAGGTCACGATCCTGGAGTCCTGGGATTGAGTCCCGCATCGGGCTCCCATCTCCACGTGGAGTCTGCTTCTCCCTCTGACCTTCTCGCCTCTCATGCTCTCTTTCACTGTCTCTTTCTCAAATAAATAAATAAAATCTTTAAAAAAAAAAGGCAAACAAATAAATGAGAAGGTTAATGTCAGGAGAACTGTTCTGAAGTAAAGAGTGTGCTGTGATAAAAAATAAATAGGGGGGACCTGTTAGCATGATTTAGGAAGGCTTCCATGAAGGAGAAACAATTAAACTGAGATATGAGGAAAAGAATAAGCCAATTAGTTAAAGATTTGAGAGAAAAAGGGTTCTAGGAATTGAAATGCATGACAGGAAGGAACTTTGTATATCTTACAACTGAGAGATTAATAATACTTGAGTAAAAAGGATACTGGTACTGTTAATTCTTCTTTAAATGTTTGGTAGAATTTAATAGTGAAGCCCTCTGGTCCTGGACTTTCTTTGTTAAGAGGTTTTTGATTATTGGTTTGATCTTCTTACTTCTTACAGGTCTATTCAGATTTCCTATTTCATCTTTTTTTTATGATTTCTTCATTTATTTGAGAGAGAACGTACAGGTGCATGCTCGCAAGATGGGGGTCAGAGGGAGAGGGAGAGAAAAATCTTAAGCAGACTCCCCAGTGAACTCAGAGCCCCAACCTGGGGATCCGTCTCATGACCCTGAAATCATGACCTGAGCCAAAATCAAGAGTCCAAGGCTTAACTGATTGAGCCAACCAGGGACCCCATAGATTTTCTATTTCATCTTAAGCCAATTTAGTAATTTGGTGATTTATTGGCATAAAATTGTTCAAAGTATTCATTTTATATATTTTTAAAATTTCTCTAAGGTTTGGAATAATATTGCCTCTTGTATTTCTGATTTTTATTATTTAGATTTTTTCTTAGTCTCAGTCAATGTTGGTCAATTTTGTTGATTTTTTTTTTTTAAGATTTTATTTATTTAGTGACAGACAGAGATCACAAGTAGGCAGAGAGGCAGGCAGAGAGAAAGAGGAAGAAGCAGGCTTTCTGCGGAGCAGAGAGCCCAATGCGGGGCTCGATCCCAGGACTCTGGGATCATGACCTGAGCCAAAGGCAGAGGCTTTAACCCACTGAGCCACCCAGGTGCCCCTGTTGATCTTTTAAATAAAGCAACTTTGGTTTTATGATCCTCTTTGATTTTCTATTCTGTATTTCACTGATCTCTGCTCTTCATTATTTCTTCTGCGAGCTTTTTGTACAATTTCTTTTTAAATATTTTGAGACTTGTTTCGTAGCCTAAAATATGGTGTGTCCTGAAGAATATTCCATGTGTACTTGAGAAGGATGTGTATTCTGTTGATGGGTAGAGTGTTCCTGTATGTTTATTAGGTGTATTTGGTTAATACTGTTGTTAAAATCGTCTATTTCCTTTTTGATCTTGGGTCTAGATGTCTATCCATTATTGAAAGTAGAGTATTAAAGTCTCCAAGTATTATTGTAGAACTGCCTATTTCTCTCTTCAATTCTGTCAATGATTGTTTCTCATGTTTTGAAGCTCTTTTGTTTGTGCATATGTATATAGACTATTGAAGTCTGCAGCTATGATTGTAGAACTATTTCTCCAATTCTGTCAATGGTTGTTTCTCATATTTGGGGGCTCTTTTATATCAATATTATTTTATATAATAAATTATATGCTCAATTATATGTCTATTTTTTCTATTTTTTATTAATTATTTCTTCTTGATGAATTTACCCTTTTATCAATATATGATGTCATTTTTTTGTCTCATAACTTTTTTGTGGTCTCATAACAACTTTTTTTTTTAATTATAAAGATTTTATTCATTTATTTGTCAGAAAGTGAGGGTGCACACAAGCAGGGGGAGTAGCAGGCAGAGGCAGAGGCAGAAGCACACCTTCTGCCAAGCAAGGAACCCCATGCAGGACTTGATCCCAGGACCATGGGGCCATAACCCAAGATGAAAGCAGATGCCCAACCGACTGAGCCACCCAGGCATCCCTCATAAAAACTTTTGACTTAAAGTCTATATTGTCTGCTATTAATATAGCCACTCAAGCTCTCTTTTATTTACTATTTGCATGGAATATATTTTTCCATTCTTTTACTTTCAACATATTTCTGCCTTTGAATGTAAAGTGAGTCTGTTGTAGATAGTATATAGATGAATCATTTTTTAAATCCATACTGCCAGTCTATCTTTTTAAAAAAAAAATTTATTTATTTATTTGACAGAGAGAGAGATCACAAGTAGGCAGAGAGGCAGGCAGAGAGAGAGAGGAGGAAACAGGCTGCTTGTGGAGCAGAGAGCCCAATGCAGGGCTTGATCCCAGGACCCTGGGACCATGACCTGAGCCAAAGGCAGAGGCTTTAACCCACTGAGCCACTCACGTGCCCCCTGCCAGTCTATCTTTTAAGAGATGAGTTTAACTCATTTACATTTAATCTGATCATTGATAAGGAAAAACTCAATTTCTTAAAAAAATAAATATTTAGAGAAAGAAAAACAAAAAAAGAAAGGTACACAAAATTTTTAAAATTTTTTTGAAAGGAGGGGCACCTGGGTGGCTCAGTGGGTTAAAGCCTCTGCTTTTGGCTCAGATCATGATCCCAGAGTCCTGGGATTGAGCCCAGAATCAGGCTCTCTGCTCTGCAGGGAGCCTGCTTCCTCCTCTCTCTCTCTCTGCCTCTCTGCCTACTTGTGATCTCTGTCTGTCAAATAAATAAATAAAATCTTTAAAAAATTTTTTTTTGAAAGGAAAGGCTTAATTCTGCCATTCTGCTGTTTTCTGTATTGCTTGTATCATTTTTTTCGCTCAATTTCTTCAGTATTACCTTTTGTGGGGTTTTTTGGTACCACTTTGATTCCCTTCTCATTTCCTTTTCTGTATGTATTTTAGTTATTTTTTTTTTGTATTGGTTACCCTGGAAATTGCAATTAAGTAGACAGTTGAGTATACAAATCTGGATGAAGTCAAGGCTAGAGAAATAAACTTGAGAATAATTGGTGTGTAGATGGCATTTAAAGCCTGGAAGTAGGTAAGGACTTTTAGGAAGAAAATATAGCCAGAGTAGAGGAGAAAATGCAGGACGAACCCTTGAGAACTTGAAAGCCTATCCTCCCTATTGGTGGGTATGTTTGTCTTTATCCTTTAAGTCCCATGAATAAGTGGCATAAGTGTCATTTGTATATCTCAGTGGGTCTCATTTCTGAAGACATTAAGACAAGAGCTGCTTTCCTGTGTATGCTAAGCATTAGAACAAGATGAATCCTATTTTTTGCAGTTCTAAGGTTCTTTCAATTTCTCCTTTTTCTGTCATATTCCAATATACTATCTACTAGGTAATTTCAAAATCATTTTGAAAATCATTCAAAATCATTCAAGCTCATTTTCTTTTCAGAGCTACCATTGACGTTCTTAATTTTCTCTTTGGATATCATCCCTGTCTAGAACCACCTATGTCTTGTTCTTCAGCTATAGCTTGCCCTCCTGACTTGACCAGTGTTCTCTCAAAAAACATGTTTGTTTGTTTGTTTTAAGATTTTGTTTTTTTAAAGTAATCTCCATACCCAACATGGGGCTGGAACGTACAATCCCAAGATCAAGAGTCGCATGTTTTACTGACTGAGTCATCCAGGCACCCCTCAAAGCATATATTTAATCCCAAAGGTTGAAGGACTGGGGATGATTCTTAGGGAAGAGAAACTCTGCATTCACATTTTCTTGGGGAAGGCCAGGATTGTTATCTTTATATCTGAATGATACTGCGTTCCGACCCTTAAAACATAGCTCTCTGTAGGAGGGAGATGGGTTAAGAATAACCATGCCATGCCTACACTGAAAGTTTGAAAACTATGTAATAATAGAAGTTAATTGAACATAGTTTACCACTTGCTTTTTGCCTGATGTCTGATGCCTGTTATTTGCTGTATGCAGCCTGTTTTATCTTTGCCTCTCCCAGCAGCTTGTCACCTGGAAACAGACAGGTGACACTGTTTGACTCTTGATATCTGAAAATCAGAGCATGGACAAGTTGATATTCTGAAATTCCCTTTAGAAAAAAGCAGAACTAGGAAGATGGGGACCAGTTCCTGACAATGGAGTAGACGCAATTTCCAGCATACTTGTAATACAGCTAGCAATGTAGCAGTGTGAAGAACATGACCCCTAAACTTTGAACGAGAACCTTCGGGAAAACTTCTCTGGACTGTTCTCCCCAACCTGTCTTCCATTTTGCCTGATTTACAGAAGCTGGAAAACATATTGGCTAAACTACAAAATTGAGTTCCTAATCGCCTCACCATGGCAACCCCATCATTGCCTAGACATACGCTCTATGTAGTCCTTGTGAGAACCCAAGTGTCTGTTAAAGGAGCCTACACGAGTCTTCCGTGGGATTTTAGCAGCCTTTAAGAGAAGTTCCTAAGGGGGCGCCTGGGTGGCTCAGTGGGTTAAAGCCTCTGCTTTCGGCTCGGGTCATGATCCCGGGGTCCTGGGATCGAGCCCCACATCGGGCTCTCTGCTCCGCGGAGAGCCTGCTTCCTCCTCTCTCTCCCTGCCTGCCTCTCTTGCCTACTTGTAATCTCTGTCTGTCAAATAAATAAATAAAATCTTTAAAAAAAAAAAAAAAAGAGAAGTTCCTAAGTTGCTCTCAGGGTTAGGAGGGGCTTAGGCTTCTACTTTACTAAGAAAAGAGTGGTCAGTGGGTGATGGTACACATACCAGGGCTTCTTAGCCTGGGTTTTCTTGATGGTCTGGGGGGGAGTCTGTAAACCTCCATCAACTGAATGCATAATTTAGTGTGTATGTGTATTTTTCTCTGGAGGAGAGAGGATTTGTAGCTTTTACTAGGTTTTCAGAAAGATTGCATAGTCTCCCTTGTACCATTGAGAGCCTTTGCCTTAGTTGATCTGTTAGGTAAATCCAAGTTTTGTTTAAACTTTAATTTTTGAACTTCATTTAAAACATGTGAAAATGGGTGGGTTAAAATGGGATTTTTTAGGAAAAGTATCCTCAGTTAGCATTAAAACCCCTAACCTGCTTGCTACTCTGTCATACTGGTAATTGATAATTATGCCACAACTCTTCTTAACTGTCAGCCCATGAAGTCAGCCATATAAAATGGCATACAGTGTCCATTGAAAAGGGTGTTTCCTTGAGCTAAACAGTGGCTGGAGAGACTCACTGCCCTTGAGGGATTGGTGTAGCAATGACTCTGGACCAAATTATGACGAAGGAATCAAAAATGAATGTTGCAGCTGTATACTGCCAGGTACTGTGCTTAATTTTCACAACCATCCTGTGATGTAAGTATTGTCATCCTAATTAAGTGTAGACCAGTAAAATGACTTGCTCATGGTCTTAAAATCAATAAAGTGTCAGAGTTGCAACTGAATTCTCGTATTTCTTTCATTGCCTTGGATCTTATGGAGGCTAGGACCAGGGGTAGGGAAAGCATTCCAAGGCGTGTCTGAGCCAGGTTCTGGTCTTTGAACCTGAGAAGTAATTTGCTTACCACACCTTTAAGAGAGTTGGGCATGACTCAGTGGCTTTAGCAAGTACAAGTCCTACTGCTTGGGAGGCCACTGTTCCGTCCCCTTGAGCAGCTCCAAGTCCTGATTCTGTTTGCATGTTCTCTAAATAACACTGGCATTAGCCCACACTGAAACCACCTCCTCAGGATTTTGAAGTGCTGTACAAACAGTTAAGAGAGAGCATTGTCTAAAGCCATATGAAAGGACTGGAATTTGTCTGGTGAACAAAAATTTTGCAATCATAACACCTTTTACTCCCACGGCAAGCAGAACTTTTTCTTTGTGAAGGAAGCAAGCAAACATTTCATTTTCAGAATAATGATGATCTTTAAAGGGACAGTGCCAGCAGTTTAGCTCTTGATTTCCTTCTTTTTACATTTAATGCCATCAGAGGAGAAAAGCAGACTTCTAGACTCATAATCTTCAAAGCATCCATGGACTTTATTGAAAACTAATAAGTATAGTATTTCAAAGTGTGGACCACAACACCTCTGACATCAGAATGACCTGTGTGCTTGTATATACCTCAGATTCCTAGACTCCATCCTGGACCCACTGACTCAAAATCTTTTGGTAAGGGCATTTGGCCCAGGAAAATGCAATTTAGCCACCCTTCTGGAGATTCTTATATACACTAAGGTCTGAAAACCACTGTAGTGGAAGTGTAAACCCCATAATAACCCAAATTAGAATATATTTGCTATAATGACACTTGGCTAAAATGAATCCAATAACCACGTTTCTTGAAAGAAAGCCAAGTTAAATGTAGCTTTTCTGTAGTGAATTCACATATGAAAAAGAGTTGAAAAAAAAATCTGTGGATAGGAGCAATTGGGGAAGAAAAATTTTTCCTCTATCCTTCTTGGGTTTTTTTGCTGATATAATAATCAAATTAACATGGGACAGTTTGGCTCAGTCAGTTAAGCATCTAACTCTTGGTTTTGGCTCAGGTCATAATCTCGGGGTCATGAGATCGAGCCCCATGTCAGACTCTGAGCTTGGCATGGAGTCTGGTTGAGGTTTTTTTGTCTCCCTCTCCCTCTCCCCCTCCCCCTGCTCATGCTCCCTCTTTCATAAATAAATACATCCTTAAAAGAAATTAACATCGAACTGTTTAACAAGAGAAAAACAAATTTAGTTATTTACGTATGGGGACCCCAGAAAGATAGTGAGACCCAAGGACAAGCCAGGTAATTGAGGCTTATGTGCCATCTTGAGCTAAGGAATGGGACAGAGGCCTGGGGATTCAAAGAGGAGGAGGATGATTCACAGGCTGATAAGAAGAGCAGATGTTTGGTGATTAGATGTTTGTCCTACAGATAGGTCATTCAGATACAAAAGTTATCTCTTGGTAATAAGCTCTCTTCCTGGACCAGGCCCTTTATCTAAATTCATTTAGGTAGTTGAGGAAGGGGCAAAATTTTTTCTTGGGTCTGCTGGGTCTTGATTACCTTCAGTTCAAAATAGTCTACCTGCCATAAAGTATTGACATAAAGACAACAAAGTCTTGTTCTGAACCCCTTCAGAGCTTTACTGTGTTTAAGACCTTGAAAAACTGGTAGACATACTCTCTGACACCCCAGAAGTCAGAACTAGTGTCATATCTTAAAACAAGAAGGGGCAGACTTGGAAAACCTGACATAGGCAGCTAAGCTGGCATAACTGGGTAGAGGCAGGCACAGACTCCATTGTATAGTCGAGGTGAAAGTTCACAGTGCAATAGGCAGAACAGGTTACCCCCAAATATGGAAACAGCATGTGGGAGTCTAGGCTTGTAATTTACTGTGAGTGTATGAATGTATGTATATGTTTATGGGATGGGATGAAGCATTGCAATGGGGAATTAAGGAGTAGATTATGACAAATGTCCTCTTATATGATCAGGACTTGGTTAGCTTATCAAAAAATCAGTTGCATCAGGAAATCTTAAAGAAGATACACATCTAAATAGTATATTTTATTTTATTAAAGATTTTATTTATCCATTTGAGAGAGAGAGTGTGAGAGAGAGCATGAGAGGGGAAAAGGTCAGAGGGAGAAGCAGACTCTCTATGGAGCTGGGAGCCTGATGCGGGAGTCATTCCTGGGACTTTTGGATCATGACCTGAGCTGAAGGCAGTCACTTAACCAACTGGGCCACCCAGGTGCCCTTGAATAATATATTTTAATCAAAGACATTCATTTAAGAGCTTTACTACTATTTATTCCCTATCAAATGAAATACCTCAAAAGATGATATTAGGGACGCCTGGGTGACTCAGTTGGTTAAGCTGCTGCCTTCTGCTCAGGTCGTGATCCTGGGGTCCTGGGATCGAGTCCCGCATCGGGCTCCTTGCTCGGCAGGGAGCCTGCTTCCTCCTCTCTCTCTGCCTGCCTCTCTGCCTGCTTGTGTGTACTCTCTCTCTCTCTGACAAATAAATAAAATCTTTAAAAAAAAAAAAAGATGATATTAGCCATACTTACTCTAGTCTTGTCTGAATAAAGGAACCTTCGAATTATCCTAAACTCCATAGCTGGATTACTCCCTTGGTAATGTGATTTGAGGGAAGGATGAAAAAGCATACCCCCCGGGTGCCTGGGTGGCTCAGTGAGTTAAAGCCTCTGCCCTCGGCTCAGGTCATGGTCCCAGGGTCCTGGGATCGAGCCCCACATCAGGCTCTCTGCTCAGCAGGGAGCCTGCTTCCTCCTCTCTCTGCCTGCCTCTCTGCCTATTTGTGATCTCTGTCAAAATAAATAAAATCTTAAAAAAAAAAGCATACCCCCCTTTATTTAGTCCAGAGCCAAACTTCTGTGGGGAGTTGTATTTATTTTTTATTTAAAGATTTTATTTATTTGAGAGAGAGAAAGCACAAACGGTCGGGGGGGGGGGGGAAGGGCAGAGGAAAGGGAGAGGGCCCAGCAGACTCCCTGATGAGCATGGAGCCCCACATGGGGCTTGATCCCAGGACCCTAAGATCATGACCTGAGCCAAAGTCAGACAGTTAACTGACTGAGCCACCCAGGTACCCCTGTATGGGCAGGTGGGGAGGGCTTAGATGACAATTCTAGCTAATATTCTACCCTCTTTTTATTACTTCATGCTAGAAAGGAAACAGTGTATCAACGGAGGAAACCAATTACAACTTCTTTTGCCATTTTTGGGATACAAAGGGACAGATTTCTCCCTAATTTATCTAGGAGACACATGTATATAGAAATGTAAGAAAACAAGTAAGTGAGCAAGCAGTGTTTTTAAATTAAAGGCATTTACAATGGGACAGAATAGAAAACCCAGAAATAAGCCCACAACTGTATGGTCAATTAATCTTTGACAAAGCAGGAAAGAATGTCTAATTGGTAAAGGACAGTCTCTTCAACAAATGGTGTTTGGGAAATTGGATGGCAATATGCAAGAGAAAGAAGCTGGACCACCTTATTGTACCATACACAAAAATAAACTCAAAATGGATTAAAGACCTTAATGTGAGACATGAAACCATAAAAATCCTAGAAGAGAACATAGGCAGTAACCTTTTTGACATCCGCCATAGCAACTTTTTTCTAAATATGTCTCCTGAGGTAAGGGAAACAAAAGCAAAAATAAACTACTGGGACTACATCAAAATAAAAAGCTTCTACACAGTGAAGGAAACAATCAACAAAACTAAAAGACAACCTATGGATTGAGAGAAGGTATTTGCAAATGACCTATCTGATAAAGGGTTAGTATCCAAAATCTACAAAGAACTGATACAACTCAACACCCAAAAAACAAATAATCCAATTAAAATATGGGCAGAAGACATGAGCAAACGTTTCTCCAAAGAAGACATCCAGATGGCAAACAAACGCATGAAAAGATGTTCATCATCACTTACCATCATGGAAATGCAATCAAAACTACAATGAGATATCATCTCACACCTTTCAGAATGGCTAAAATCAATGATACAAGAAACAACAAATGTTGGAGAGGATGTGGAGAAAAAGGAACCCTCTTGCACTGTTGGTGGGAATGCAAACTGGGTGCAGCTACTCTGGAAAACAGTATGGAGGTTACTCAAAAAGTTGAAAATAGAACTACCCATGTTTCAGCAATTGCACTACTGGGTATTTATCCAAAGGATACAAAAACACTAATTCAAAGGGGTACATACACCCCTATGTTTACAGCAGCATTATTTACAATATCCAAGATATGGAAGCAGGCCAGGTGTCCATTGACTGATAAATGGATAAAGAAGAAGTGGGGGGTATATATATATATATGTGTGTATATATATACACACATATATATAATGGAATATTATTCAGCCATAAAAAAGAATGAAATCTTTTCATTTGCAATGACATGGATGAAGCTAGAGAGTATTATGTTAAGCAAGATAAGTCAGAGAAAGAGAAATACCATATGATTTCACTTATATGTGGAATTTAAGAAACAAAACAAACAAAGAGAAAAAGAGAGACAAATCAAGAAACAGACTCTTGGGGCGCCTGGGTGGCTCAGTGGGTCAAGCCTCTGCCTTCAGCTCAGGTCATGGTCTCAGGGTCCTGGGATTGAGACCCACATTGGGCTCTCTGCTCAGCAGGGAGCCTGCTTCCACCTCTCTCTCTGCCTGCCTCTCTGCCTACTTGTGATTTCTCTCTCCATCAAATAAATAAATAAAATCTAAAAAAAAAAAAAGAATCAGACTCTTAAGTATATAGAACAAACTGGTGGTTACCAGAGGGGAGGGAGGGGAGGGGATGGGTTAATTACATGATGGGGATTAAGGAGTGCACTAATGATGAGTACCAGCTGTTGTATGGAAGTAGTGAATTACTATGTTGTACACCTGAAACTAATATAACACTGTATGTTAACTAGAATTAAAATTAAAACTTAAAAAAAATAAAAATAAGGGGATTCTTTCAGGAAAACCACCAAATGTAGGGTACCTGGGTGGCTCAGTTGGTTAAGTGTCTGCCTTCGGTTCAGGTCATAATCCTGGGGTCCTGGGATTGAGCCCCATGTCAGCTCCCTGCTCAGCAGAGACCCTGCTTCTCCCTTTCCCTCTGCCTGTTGCTCCCCCTGCTTGTGCTCTCCTGCTTTCTCTCTCTATCAAATAAATAAATAAAATTTTAAAGAAAAAGGAAACCACCAAATGTTACTCATTTTCCCTTGATGAAGATATGTAACTCTGGGAACAGTGCTCAGTTGTTAAAAACAATAGTCATAATTTATCAGTATCCCCTGTTTTTGGGAAAAGAACATTTGGATTTTTCATAATATAGAATTTGAACTCATGTCTCTTTGACTCTTGAGCCCAGTGAGTCTGGATTGAAAATCTAGCATTGGATGGAATTGAGAAGGCATGAATGTTGAGGATAGATAACTGAGTAATAATTCAGTCTAGATATATTAAATTTCATCTCTTTCCTTCTTCTAATCATGCTTTGACCTTGCTATTTTTGAGGTATTCCATCCAAGGCAAAATTAGAAATAGGCCAGAAAGATATTATTTTTCTAATTTACATTTTTTTTCAAAGCATTGTGTACTCACAGTTTAAAAGGTCACCTAATGCTATTAGATACATATATAAAAGCAGTAATCTTCCTACCTGGCCTCATTACTTTTGATTCCTGTTCCCCTGAGTTATTTCTTCTGTTATTATCTTCGTATTTTAAAAATAACATGTTTTATTGGTTTTTTTTAAGATTTTATTTATTTATTTGACAGACAATGATCACAAGTAGGCAGAGAGGCAGGCAGAGAGAGAGAGGAGGAAGCAGGCTCCCCGCTGAGCAGAGAGCCCAATGTGGGGCTCGATCCCAGGATCCTGGGATCATGACCTGAGCCGAAGGCAGAGGTTTTAACCCACTGAGCCACCCAGGCACCCCTGTTTTATTGTTTTTAAAATTTATAACTTTCAGCATTATCTGTTGATTTTATACTATTCATTATGAAGATTTAGTCACAGAAATCTCCCTCTGCTCACTGACATATTTTTTCTTCTATTCTCCCAATATATGGGTAAATCAACATTTATTATTTACAGCTGTATAAATACCGTCGACAGCCGCTGAACTAGGTAGTATGATTTTCTTTCTGTCATGGTCTGAATGTCTGTGTCCCCCTAAAATTTATATGTTGGAATCTTAATCCCCCAGAGATGATGGTATTTGGAGGAGGAACCTTTGGGAAGTGACACGATCATGAGGGTGGAGAATTCATGAGTGGGCTAGTGTCCTTATAAAAGATATCCCACAGATTTCCCTCACCCCTTTTGTCCTGTAAGACTACAATGAGAAGTCTGCAGTGCAGAAGAGGGCTGTCACCCAACCTTGCTGGTACCCTGATCTTAGACTTCTAGCCTCTAGAACTGTGTTAAATAAATTTCTATGGTTTATAAGCTGTCCAGTCTGTGATATTTTCTTACAGCAGCCTGAATGGTCTAAGGTATTTTATCACAAATTCTATTTTTCTTTGGAATTGAAAATGGAATCATATTTGGTTTAGTTTTCTAAGTAACTATCATAAGCTAAGTAAAGTTGTAAACTCAATAGAGGAAGGTGGACACAGGAGTTAATTTGTCACTTTTTTTTCGTGGGGACCACTCTCCTAAAGTTCCCCATCATGCCATTTCAGTTTGGACTGATTGCTTTCCAGTTCAGCTGTACAGCTGTCATCCTAGAATTTCCCTCACTGTTATAAAAAAAACCTTGATTTCTTTTTTATTTTTTTAAGATTTTATTTATTTATTTGACAGAGATCACAAGTAGGCAGAGAGAGAGAGAGAGAGAGAGAGAGAGGAAGGGAAGCAGGCTCCCTGCTGAGCAGAGAGCCCGATGTGGGGCTCAATTCCAAGACCCTGAGATCATGACCTGAGCCAGAAGGCAGAGGCTTAACCCACTGTGCCACCCAGGCGCCCCCCCTCCCCAAAACCCTTAATTTCTGTACTGGCTTTGTTTTCTGGATCCCATGGTGCCATCTTTTTTAGTTTACTCCCTTCTTACTGCTGGAGCTCGTCCTTTATTTTTTGAGATGATACATGTCTCAAGTATCTTTAGTCTTTCTTTATATTTGATTGATATGAAGTATAGCATTTGAGGTAAAAAAAAATCATTTTCCCTCAGAATTTTGAAGTTATGTGTCTTCTTTTACTTCTAGTGTTGCTGTTGAGAAGCTCAGTGTTATTCTCTTTTGTAATCCAGTCTGTTTCATGTTCTTACTCTCTGACAGCTTTTAGAATGGTCTCTCCAATTCTAGGTGTTTCAAAGTTTCATGATGTTGCGCCTTGTATTAATCATTGTGCTGGGTCTTTTACAGCTGTGAAGATGAGACCCTTAAATGTAGAATTTTTTTTTTAAGATTTTATTTATTTATTTGACAGACAGAGATCACGAGTAGACAGAGAGGCAGGCAGAGAGAGAGAGGGAGAAGCAGGCTCCCCGCTGAGCAGAGAGCTTGATGCAGGGCTCGATCCCACCACCCTGAGATCATGACCTGAGCCGAAGGCAGCAGCTTAACCCACTGAGCCACCCAGGCACCCCTTAAATGTAGAAATTTTCTTGATTTCCTTAATATCCTTTTTATTTCTTGTCTTCCTTGAAAGCACTATTAGTTTAATGCCTTAGACGGGTCCTATATTTTATTATTTCTCTCTTACTATCTCTTTAACCTTTTGTTCTAATTTTGAGGAGAAATTTTTAACTTTCTATCAGTCTATATTTATTTTATGTTATATATATGTACATACATACACATATGTACCTATTTACATATATACACATATATATGCGTATATTTAACTTCTAAGACTTCTTTCTTGTCTGAATTCTTATAGCATCCTTTTAAAAATTATTTTTTATTTTAATTTAAATTCAATTACTTAACATAAAATATATTATTTGTTTCAGGAGTACAGGTCTGTGATTCATCAGTCTTATATAATACCCGGTGCTCATTATAACACATACCCTCCCCAGTGTCCATCACCCAGTTACCCCATACTCCTACTCCTCTCCCCTCCAGCAACCCTCAGTTTGTATCCTAAGATCAAGAGCTCTTACAGTTTATCTCCTTCTCTGGTTTTGTCTTGTATCATTTTTTCTTCTCTTCCCCTATGGTCCTCTGCCTTGTTTCTTAAATTCCATATATCAGTGAGATCATATGATAATTGTCTTTCTCTAATTTTGCTTAGCATAATACCATCTTGTTCTATCTACATTGTTGCAAATGGCAAGATTTCTTTTTGATGGCTGCTTACAGCATCCTTTTTCTTGTTTCATAGATGCAATATCTTAAGTCTCTAAAAATATTATAGTTCAAAATTTTTTCCTTCTTTCTGTAATATCTGCTTTTATTTTTTTGTGGGAGTTTTTTTGTAAATTTATTTTATTTTACTTTATTTTTTAGTGTTCCAAGATTCATTGTTTATGCACCACACCCAGTGCTACATGCAATACCTGCCCTCCTTAATACTCACCTCCAGGCTCACCCAACCCCCAACCCTCCTTCCCTTCAAAACCCTCAGTTTGTTTCTCAGAGTCCACAATCTCTCATGGTTTGTCTCCCCTTACAATATCCCCCAACTCACTTCTCCTCATGTATTATCTGCTTCTTACAAAGGTTTAATTAAAGATTTTATTTATTTTGAGAGAGCACAAGCAGGAGGGGCAGAAGGAGAAGGAAAGAAGGGTCAAGCAGACCCCCCCTGAGGCCAGAGCCCAACACAGGGCTGGATCCCTCAATCCTGAGATCACAACTGGAGCCAAAACCAAGAGTCAGATTAACCGATTGTGCCACCCAAGTACCCCCCTTACAAGGCTCCCCTTTTGTTTTGGTCTTTTTTTTTTCCAATTGGAGTCTGTCCTCAAATATATGACATATGATTCATGACTGTATATTCATATTTAAGAGTGAAGCATTTAAAGCTAATTGGGAAACACTCCTGGCCATGATGGACTAAGTGGTGCAGACTCCTGCCATAAACAACTAGAAAACTGCACAAAATATATGAAATGACTATTCCACAGTCATTGGACTAGAGGCAGTACAGGTCTGTGATCTCTGACAGAAGGGAAACAAATAGAGTGATTTTTTTTTTTAAAGTTTTTGTTCATTTGACAGAGAGGGAATAGAAGCAGGGGGAGTGGGAGAGGGAGAAGCAGGCTTCCCACCTAGCAGGGAGCCCCAAGTGGGGCTCCATGTGGGGCTCCATGTGGGGCTGGATGCAGGGCTGGATCTGGGATCATGACCTGAGCGGAAGGCAGACACTTAACGACTGAGCCACCCAGGCGCCCCACAAAGTCATCTTGATGACCATCTCAGCTTTCTGCCTAGAGGCACTTTCCTGACCCCAGCGCAGGGCACGGATACCCAAGCAAAGCATGGAAGTCTCACTGAGTTAAGGAGTTAGACTGTAGCTAGAGGAGTCTGAGGCAGCTGGAATTTATCATGCTGGGTACTTTCAAATTGACCATGACTGGAAAGTTTATGTGTTGGCCATCAACATATGCTACAAATCAGTGTCATTTTATTGTTGTTGTTTATACCCATGCCCCCAAAGTGCCTGGTGGTGAATGTCTGCCAGCATGCCACTGGCAATATCCATTGTCCATAAGTATATTTTGACTTAGAGACAGAATAGAGTCCAGAAATAGACCTACATATATATTTTCAATAATGTTTTTCTCTTTTTTTTTCCTTTTTAAAGTAAGCTCTGCACTCATTGTGGGGCTTGAACTCACAACCCTGAGATCAAGAGTCAAGTGCTCTACGAACTGAGCCAGTCAGGTGCCCCATGTTAATCAATTTTTGACAAAACCACCAAGGTAATTAACTAGAGAAAGGATAGCTATTGCAGTAAATGGTACCAGAACAACTGGATAACCATATGGAAAAAAGAAAAAAAAAGAATGTTGGCCATTACCTCATATCACACACAAAACCTACTTTAAATTGATTATGGAACTAAACATAAAAAAACTAAAACTGTAACATTTCTAAAAGAATCTGTGGGAGGAAATTTTTGCAGCTTTGCACTAAATATAAAAGAAAAAAAACTTATTTTCCTCAAGAAGAAAATTGGAAGGCAAGTCACAGGCGGAGAGAAAATATGTGCAATTACATACATCTGATAAAGGACTTTTATCCATAATAAACGAAAGACTCTAACATCTCATTACTAAGATAAGTGATACAATAAAAATGGGAGAAAAAGATTTAAACAGACAGTTCGCAAAGGCATATACGTACAGTAAGTACAAGTAAAGACCCAGTAAGTACATTAAAAGATATTTAACATCATTAGTCAACAGAAAGATATAAACAAAAAATACAATGAGATACCACTCTACACATACTAGAATGGCTAAAATTCAAATCGCTGACAATCCCAAATTTTAGGGGCAGGATGTGGAACCACTGGGACTTTACACATTGCTGAGGGTTGTATAAAATGGTATAGCTACTTTCAAAACTAGTTGGGCACTTTTTTGTAAAAGTCAACATACTCTGCAGCACCTGGCTGGCTCAGTTGGCAGAGCACATGACTCTTGATCTCAGGGTTCTAAGTTTGAGCCCCACATTGGGCATAGAGTTTACTTAAGAAAAACCAACAACCCAGAATTTTTTAAAAAGTCAACACACACTCTTACTATGTTACCCAGCATTTTGGATTTTACATACTTGTATATTCTAAATAAAACGAAATCTATGTCTACAAAATAACTTACACATAAATGTTTGTAGTAACTTTATTTGTTAAAGTTCCAGACTGGGAATCCATACTGGGAAACCAAAATGTGTATCAACATTTAAATGGGAAAAAAATTGTGGCATATTAATAAAATAGAATCATCATAATAAAAGGAACAAACTGATACGTGCAACAACATGAATTAATATCAAAGCATTACACTGAACAAAAGCAACCAGACACCAAAGAATACATATTGTATGATTCCACTTAGATGAAGTATTGCAATAAGCAACACTAATCTACAGAAACAGAAAGTAGATCAGTGGTTGTTGGAGACCAGTGATAGGGTAAGGGTTGACTGCAAAGAGGCTGGAGGGAACTTTTTGTTGTATGAAAATGTTTTATATTTTGACTGTGGTATATACCAGTGTAAATATTTGTCAAAATTCATTTAACTATATACTTAAGTGGGTGCATTTAGAGTTATACTCCAATAAAGTTGGCTTGAAAAGAAAGTAATGCCAACTGAAAGTTATTTATGGGTAAGTGGAGTTTATCTTTTTGTGGGCCTCATCTTGGGTGACAAGCTGATTTTTTCCTTAGGGGACCACCAAATGTCAGTAGGTCTTTCCAAAACAATATAGCTTTTTATAGAAACAACTATTTTTTTTGGTGCAGTAATGTGTTATTTTTTTTGTATGCATGGAATTACAGTTGACCCTGAACAACATGGCTTAATCTGCACAGGTCCACTTATATGTAGATTTTTAAAATCAACATATAGTACACTACTGTAAATGTCTTTTCTTTTATGATTTTCTTGGTAACATTCTCTAGATTATTTTATTGTAAGAAAACAGTATATAATAAATATAACTTACAAAACATGTTAATAAACTGTTCATGTGAACTGTAAGGCTTCTGGTCAGCTATTAGTAGTTAACTTTTTAGGGAATCAAGTTATACGTGGATTTTCAACGGCATTGGAGCTAATACTCATATTGTTCAAGGGCCAAGTATATATTTTATAATTATAAGTACAGGTGGTGTACAACAGATTCATGAACCAAAATAGTTGACTCTTAAGCATTCAATTCAACTAGTAGAAACTAAAGGTATGAGTGAATTCTGCAGCATAGTCTCTGTGCTATGAGCATTAAGCATTTTACAGGCATTAGTATGTTTTGCAGAGGACTGAGCTTACTTAACCTCATTAGTCAACCAAGTAGAGTTTGGTTAAGAGAGCTAAAAAATCCAGGCAGCCATGGAGCAGTCTACAACAGAGGAGTCCTATCGGTTTTACAAGGTTTTTGCCACTGGGCTAGAGATGCAAGGACGCACTTTTGTCCTGAGAAAGGTGATGGGTGTTGGGGAAGTAGAATTAGACATAAAATCTCCTGCCAATGCCATAAAATCTCTCCGCAAAATGTGGAAATGATGAAACAGTATTATTATTAAGTAAGGATTAAAACACTGTGATGCATCACAGGTAATCTCCTAAAGAGATTATAGAGACAAAAAAGAAATCTTACCCTATTTGCATAACCAGGCAGATACAATCCATTACATACATGCTGATTGTCTTTTATCAAAAGAAAAATAAAATTTCTCATATCTTTTGACAAGTACGAAGTTACATCTTGGAGCTAAATTTCCATAGACAGGGAAACAGCCCCACCCTTCCTGAAGTTCATTTTTCAAAGAGATGGCTTCCTTCGCCCCTAAGAATGGTATTTCTGGGATGCATAACCGGCAGGAAGCTTATTTACTATTTAAATAGATTTACATACATCTCAGAGGCAGAGATGGCATTTATAATTTCAAGTTTTCTAAAGGAAAAGCTAAAAGAAGAGGGAGAAGAGTTCTTTTTAGGCATTAGGAAAAATTTAAAATTCTTTAGATTTGTATTTAATCTTATAATTTCCCCTTTCTGTTAACTATTTTTTAGTGAACTTCAGTTTTGTAATTATCTACATAGCCATATCTACCTTTCTCTAGCAACAGTCTAAATATCTAGCAAGTCCATAGTAAAATACAGAACAAAGCAGTTATCAGAATTACAATAGGATGAGTTTTAAAAATTAGTATAGTATGTGCCTTGGGAAAAATGCTTAAGTGTATCTTACCAATGGTGAATGATTAAAGCAGATTGCTAATTAACACAAAAGTGCACAAATATTCTCCTAGGAGTCATTAATTTTACACACTGTTGTGATGTCTTTATTGTTTGTACTTTCAAATAACTAACTACTTGAAAGAAAATGAACTAGAGTATTAATTTGAAATTTTTTATATCACATCCAATCCAAGCCTAATCAGTAGTTTAACTCTGGAGCCTGATAGTCTAAATTTTTAACTACATTTTTTGTTAAAATACAATAAATTTCTCCTGCCTTTTCATCAATCATAGAAGGAACATTACAATTAAAGAATAAACTAGGCCCTCTGAGTAATTATTCCATCTGCCCAAATAATTCTCCCAGATGTAAAACAAAGACACTCATGGCCATTATCTAGTATCAAAGTACTACTATAAGGCAGGCACTCATTGCAGAGGTACAGATTGAACTTTGTACAGGAGGAAAAATTATTTTTTTCTGAGACCCTCCTGAAATAAAAGATCAACAAGAGAAAAACAGACGTTTGATAACATATATACCTCTTATATACATGGGAGGTACTTAGAACTGAGTAACTCTCTGAAATGCCGCACACCATCACCTTAAATACATCTCCAGCTAAAGGCAAAAGATGATGTTGGGGGGGTGGGCGGTGGGCCCAGTGCTGGAAGGTTACCACGTGGTGAAACGCAGTAAATGAGAATATGGTTGTTATGCAGATTTAAGTCACTACCTTCTCTTCAGATAGAGTTCCTAAGGATTATGTCATCTTCCTCTTCCTGCTACAGGGAGGGAGACAGACTTACACGTGGAGAATTCCTTTCTTTATGAAAGCATTTTGTGCAAACAACGGTAACTTCTGGTTTTTAGAGCTTCTCCTTGTCTGCTATTTCTTAAAACTAACTAAAGATAATCCGTATACCAAAGAGGCATATTTTGGGGTAACAAATTCTACTGCCCTTCAACTTCCAGAGATTAATGCACATGGCTCTAATCATTTTAAGTCTATTTATAGGCCATTTTTCACCTCCATCCAAATCAGTAGTTATCCATGGATATTTCATTAACTATTATAATACAACAGGCGTATTTATCTATCTATTTTAGGACTAGAAAAAACTTGTATCCCAAAGTGGTTAAAAGTGACATTAGACCAGTCTTCTGTAGTTTCTATCCATACATGTGAGATTTCTGTTTTTCTATTAGTCAGGCCCTTTTCTATACCACCCTTCTAATCAAACTAGTTAACAAAACATGTTTTGTGTCAAATTTGGGGCCCGTGTATGATGCATATTAGTGTGACTTTGATATTATTAAAACAACTTAGTAATGAAGATAATCTTATTCTTACTCTGCCAGTAATCAGATGGATGAATTTATAAGCCCAGGCTGTGTCCATACTGGGAGAATGATTTCGAGCTGACCAGAAATGTGTGACTTTAGGAGCCACTGTTGGGTATACAGAAAGAAAAAGTAATGTAACAAACAACAGGGTTTTTTTCGAGTCAAATGCATTTCTTATAGTAACTGAAATAATTACTACTGTGACTAAGACAACAAGGCAGTCTGAGAATTGCATTAAGTTCATTAGAATACCTCCTTTCAGCTGAGTTCAGTACCAGTATCAGTCCCTCAAAAAAAATTTAAGTTTCAATGCTTTTGTGGCAACGACAATCTAGTCCTCCCGAGGAGCTCGCTTCACATGGGAAACGGGGATCGCAACGACAATCTAGTCCTCCCGAGGAGCTGGCTTCACATGGGAAACGGGGATCTGTCTAGGTTATCTTTTACTCTGACAGCCATGTGGGTGATCAGCAGACTTCAAGTTCGCCCTCCATGTGGCGGGGCCTCATCTTCTCTCTGGAACACTTCTATGTAAAATAAATTGCTCATTGTGATGGGGGGAAGGGGAGGGACAGGGGCAGACTTCTTCCCGTAGGTCCCTCCAGGCCCTTCTGACTTTATGTCTCAGGGTTTCTAGGGAAGAAAGAAGACATTTTTAAGTACTGAACATGATTATGAAAGAATTCAGTTAAATGGGCAGAAGACGTGACTTAGACCCAAATTCACAGTTCTGATGTACTGGATGAAAATTTACTTCTACCCTTCAGTATTATTATATTCTTCCAGCTGGTCTAAGAATTAAATTGACATGAGATAGATTAACAGGAGAAAAAACTCAAAGTTCAATTACATGTGCAGAGAGGCCCAATCATGAAACTGTGACCCAAAGAAATCACCAAGGCAGGTAGTTTTTATACTTAGCAGACAAAAAGACAAAAAAAATCTGTGAGGAATTGATAGGACAAAGAAAGCTTAACTTTGGGAGATTCGATTAGTAACAAATTCAAAACAGAATTTGAGCTGTGGTAGTAAATTAGTAAAAAGGAACAAGGGCTGTTGATCCAGCCTTCTTGGCTCTAGATTTCTTATCTGTGGTGAGACTAATGTCTCTTTACCTCCTGTTATAGGGAAGGTAACTTTCGCATTTATTTCTTACTTTGTGGAGGCAAAGGAGCTGTCAGAGAGTTCTTTCTGCGTTGGCTGTCTCTTAAGTAACCTTTATTTAAAATGAGCACTATGCCAAAGTGGCATATTTTGGAGTGGCCTGTCCTTGGCCCATATAGTACCAAACATAAGTTCAAAGAAAGGGGTAAGACTATTGTTTGCAAGAATCGCTCTAATTTTTAACAAAGGTGGTGGTAACTCTCTAGGCCACTTTAAGCCACTAGATTGTTGAATTTTAGCCAGTGAGTTTGAGTCATCCATTCTAGTTGGAATATGATACCTTTTAGGAATCTACAAACATTTGCATAATTCCTGGACAATGGTGGATATAAAAGGATTTCCTCTATCTGATTCCTCTGGGGGTCCCCAAAATGGGGATTATGTGCACTAAGAGAACCTTTATCCCTGCCTGAGCATTTACTTTTGAAGAGGGAAAGATTAGTCCATTCAGATATCACACACACCACAGTTAGAAAAAATCTCTTACCTTCCGTAGGCATTAGTTCTATGAAATCGAACTGCCATCAGGTTCCTGGTAAAGTTGGTCAGGAAAAGCTTGCCTGCACCTACCTTGGACATGGTCTGTAAAGAATTCTGACAAGTAACAAAACACTTTAATATGTTTCACATGATTTCATCTATTTGATAGGTGTCGCAAGAATTTAGTGCCCTTAAAAATCCCTCTTAGATACCACTTCACACCAGTTAGAATGGCAAAAATTGGCAAGGCAAAAACAACAAATGTTGAAGAAGTTGTGGAGCAAGGGGAACCCTCTTACTTACACTGTTGGTGGGAATGCAAGTTGGTGCAGCCACTTGGAAGACAGTGTGGAGGTTCCTCAAAAAATTAAAAATAGAGCTACCGTATGACCAAGCAATTGGACTACTGGCTATTTACCCCAAAGATACAGAGGTGGTGAAAAGAAGGGCCATATGCACCCCAATATTCATAGCAGCAGTGGCCAAACTGTGGAAAGAGCCGAGATGCCCGTCAACACACAAATGGATAAAGAAGACATAGTCCATATAAATAATGGAATATTACTCAGCCATCAGAAAGGATGAATACCCAACTCTTGCCATCAACATGGACGGGACTGGAGGAGATTACGCTGAGTGAAATAAGTCAAGCAGAGAAAGTCAATTATCATACAGTTTCACTTATTTGTGGAACATAAGGAATAGTATGGAGGACATTAGGAGAAGGAACGGAAAAATGAAGGGGGAGAAATCAGTGTAGGAGAGGAACCATGAGAGACTATGGACTCCGGGAAACAAACTGAGGGTTTTAGAAGGGAGGGTCGTGGGGGAATGGGTGAGTCCGATGATGGGTATTAAGTAGGGCATGGATTGCATGGAGCACTGGGTGTGGTGCATAAACAATGAATCATGGAACACTGCAGCAAAAAGTAATGATGTACTGTATGGTATCTAACAAAACATAATAAAAATTTAAACATAAAAAAATAAAAAATAATACCTCTAAGATGATGTTGACAACGTAACAATAAACTAATCAAAGAAATAAAGACTGTGGTGTAAGAATTATTTTGGGGGTGCCTGGGTGGCTCAGTGGGTTAAAGCCTCTGCCTTCGGCTCAGGTCATGATCCCAGAGTCCTGGGATCGAGCCCCACATCGAGCCCCGCATCGGGCTCTCTGCTCGGTGGGGAGCCTGCTTCCTTCTATTTCTCTCTCTCCCTCTCTCTCTCTCTCTCTGCCTTTCTGCCTACTTGTGATCTCTGCCAAATAAATAAATAAAATCTTAAAAAAAAAGAATTATTTTGTTAGGTAAATTTTATAGTCCAATTGAATTTCTTTTAGCCACCCCGCCCTGCTTCAATCCATTTGCTCATTTCCTTTTGTGAGGCTTATTTTTGAAAATGAACAAAGGTTTATAGTATTAAAAGTGGAGCCTCTAAGTTTGGGTCTGTCATGTTTTAACAGCAGCTTTTGTAGCTCTTTCAGCAAAATCATTGCCTTTAGAAATTTTGTCATTTTGCCCAGTGTGAGTTCTACAATGGATACTGATAATCTGAGTAGGCAGTTGTAAAGCCTGTAACAAATTAGCTTTTAATTCTTCATGAGATGCCTTAGTCCTCACTGAAGTCAACAATTCTCTATTTTTCTAAATTTGCCCTGTTGCATGACAGAAACCAAACACCTATTTATCATCAGTATATAGATTTGCTTTTTGTCCAGAGCCAAGAATCTCAGCTCTAGTAAATGCTACTAACTTAAGTGCTTTACCCAACTTAATTCCAGACAAAATACAAGCTTCCAAGATTTTATGATAAGTCACTACAACATAGAAAGCCTTGAGTTGTCTTGAGAAAGTTGACTTGAGAAAGTCCCAAGTATGTGACCCATTAGGAAAATTATGGAATCTGCATTTTGAAAAGGGTGATTAGATAGATTGGGGCTTAATGTTTTTTTCTGTCACAGTTGTACAATCACGATCATCCATTCAGTTTCCTAATCTGGTGAGAAAGTACCAGATTGGAGGAGGTTGACTCTTCCAATCACAAGGTTGGGATTGAATAATAATGCTTGCTCCCAGCCAGTCTGACAGTGAACCAACGAATGCTGGGTCTTACATACTTGTGAGATACATATCACACCACATGTGGGATACTCAAGTCAATCAAGGAATCCAATGGAAGTCTTTTCAGTAAGTGTGGTGGCTGCCACCCCAGCTCAGAAACATTCAGGCAT
This sequence comes from Mellivora capensis, assembly GCA_004024625.1. Lineage (NCBI taxonomy): Eukaryota > Metazoa > Chordata > Mammalia > Carnivora > Mustelidae > Mellivora > Mellivora capensis. Next base: position 44,125 of record PISX010007744.1, read on the forward strand.
TTTCACAGTGCCATGGCATCCAGATTGCTCTATAGTCTAATCCTAACTTTAGAATTAAAATTCTAGAAGTACCTTTATTTTTAGTACAAAACAAATGGAAAGGTATTCAAAATTTGGAATCCCTAAAGTTGGGGGAGGGACTATAGCCAATTTTAATTGTTCAAATTCCTTTTGAGATCCTAGGTAGCAAACAGAAGCTTTGAAACAACAGTTATGCAATTGCACCATCAGAGATTTTCCCTGCCCTGCAAAAGCTGGAATTCATTGTTGACACTACCCTACTAGACCCCAAAATTGTCTAAGTATTTTTTTTGGTAGATTTCATTTGCACAATTTTTTTAAAGATTTTATTTATTTATTTGACAGAGAGATCAAAAGTAGGCAGAGAGGCAGGCAGAGAGGGGAGTGGGAGAAGCAGGCTCCCTGCTGAGCAGAGAGCCCGATGTGGGACTCGATCCCGGGACCCCGGAATCATGACCTTAGCCAAAGGCAGTGGCTTAACCGACTGAGCCACCCAGGTGCCCTCATTTGCACAATTTGCTGACTCCTATATTACAACACCTTGTAGCCTTTAGATAACAGCAGATGCCCAAAATATTTCTTTCAGTTTGGCCATACTGCATTTTGTTCAATGTGGCCCTAAGCCCCTTTTGAAGCCAAAGTATCGGTTTTACATTACTGAAATTACCAGAAAGTTATCTACATATTGATATACAGATCTTCCCTATGGGACAGATTTCTGTTCTCCTGCAAATGACTAGAGAAAATAGTAAGGGAGTCCCCAAACCCTTTTGGAACTCTCTAACTTCATAAGATTTACTTGTGACTTTTTCATAAGTAAAAGCAAACAAGAATATAGACTCATCCAGTAGAAGAAAAGCAATGAGCACGAAAAAAAAAAAAGGAGGGGGGAAATACAGATCATTTACAATAAAAACTGCAGACAATGGTACTGAAGTCAGAATAGTTGCAGGGTTAAGGACTACATAGGTTAAGGAACAGAAAATTCATTCATTTGTTTAAGATACTGTACAAATGTACACAGTAGTCAATCATCTGTATCAAATTTATCTTCTTTACTAAAAGTATGGGACTGTTACAAGGTGAAGGCACTTTCAAAATTATGCCTTTTTTCTAATTTTACTTATTTATTTTTAAAATTTATTTTATTTTTCCCTTAATTTTAAAATATAACAAGTTTTATTCCTTCAAATTGAGCTCTAAACAAAGGGCATTGTTTTATATGTGGCCATGGCTGTTCCTTTTGGTAAGCTATTTTTACAGGCTTTCTATCTCAAATTAATCTAGTATCATTATTGAGCACCTGGGTGGCTCAATTGGTAAAGCATCTGCCTTCCGCTCAGGTCATGATCTTGGGGTCCTGGGATTGAGCCCCACATCAGGCTCCTGTCCAGCAGGGAGTCTGCTTGTCTCTCTCTCCCTCTGCCCATCCATCCTGCTCCTGCGTTCTCTCTCGTACACATGCTCTCTTGCTCCCTCTCAAATAAATAAACAAAATCTTAACAACAACAAAAATACCAACAACTAGTATTGATGTAGTGCCCAGATACAAAATGAGAAATTCCAAGTTAACTGCAGAATAAGTAGCACCCATATCTACCAGAAAAGGCAAAGATAGGTTAACCTGAGAGAAAGGTATTGAAACATATTATTCTCCCATTCCTACACCTAAGATTTCCCAATCTATCAATTTTTGAGCCATTTGCCAATGATTTCCTGGCTGAAGATTTTGTCTTTCTGGGTTTTCTGGATCCTCTTGTTATAACTTTTGCACCCTCAAGGAACACTTCCTATACTCTCTTTTCCTCCTTGGCTTTTGGCAATAATGATATACAATTTTCCCTTCTTCCTTTGCTTCTTTCATAGGTTGACCAGAGTAAGGTTATTCCCTTCAGTGAAGTGTCTAGTCACTAACCCTGTGGTTTTTCATTTCTTCTCTTGTCTTTCTGTAGATTGCCACAAAACTCAGTAGCTAATGCTAAGCCTAAGTTCTTTCGCCTTTTCAGTCTATGTGATTGCCTTCCCCTAACTTGAGTTCAGATAATTGGCAAGACAGCCAAGACAAAGGTGAATAGTACTAGAGGGTGATTTTGATCTGCCCCTGCTTCCATACCAGTGAATATTGAAAAAGCAACAGATTGCTAACGAAAATCAGTTGGGAACTCACTTATGTCTGGGTACCTCTTGGTAGTGTTTCCCAGCTCATCATCAACAGAAAGGCATTAAGTCACCCTTCTTGATGGGTTTCTAATGCCCTTAGTTCTACAGTTGTAAAGGGTGGCTGATAGCTTCCCTTGGCCATGATACACATGGTCATTTCCCAGTCTCCAACATGTTTGCTCCATGACCTCAGTGAAATTTGCTGCTTGCAGAATGCCTAGCAGCCACTGCACATGTCCATATGTGGGACTACAAACTGAAAATGACATGGAGCATTTCTGTGCTCTGGGCACAGAAAAAAGTCTTTAAATGACTAATAGTGGAGTGCCTGGCTGGCTCAGTCAGTGGGGCATGCGACTCTTGATCTTGAGGTTGTGAGTTTGAGCCCTATGTTGGGTGTAGAGATTAGTTAAAAATAATTTTTTTTTTTGAGAGCAAGAGTGAGGCAGAATGTGTGGGGGTGGGTGGGGGAGAGGGAGAGGGAGAGAGAGAATCTTAAGCAGGCTCCATGCCTAGTGTGGACCCTGAGATCATGACCTGAGCTGAAATCCAGTCAGATTCTTAACCGACTGAGCCACCCAAGTGCCTCAAAAATAAAATCTTAAAAGAAAAAAAAAAAAAAAGGACTAACATCATCTGGTGAGAAAAGCAAGTGGATTACCTTGGAGGCCGGAAAAGCCTCTCCATGGCCTCAGCTTCACAGGTTATCTGAATAGGAAGGGCAGGTTTTCCTTATACAGGCCTTGGGGATATTGTGGGTTCGATTCAGACCACTGGAATAAAGCAAATATCATAAAATGAGTCAACTATGTTTTTTGGTTTCCTGGTACATATAAAAGTTATGTTTACAATATACTGTAGTCTATTAAGTACACAATAGGGGGCGCCTGGGTGGCTCACTGGGTTAAGCCTCTGCCTTTGGCTCAGGTCATGCATGATCTCAGGGTCCTGGGATGGAGCCCCGCATCCGGCTCTCTGCTCAGCAGGGAGCCTGCTTCCTCCTCTCTCTCTGCCTGCCTCTCTGCCTACTTGTGATCTCCAATCTCCGTCTGTCAAATAAATAAATAAAATCTTAAAAAAAAAATAAGTACACAATAGCATTGTGTTTTTAAAAAACATGTGCATACCTTAATTTTAAAATACTTTATTGTTAAAAATATTAACCATTATCTGAGCTTTTAGTGAGTTGAAATCTCTGATCACAGCTCACCATAAAAGGTACAGTATTTCAAAGTTTTCGTTGTCATGAGAATTACCAAAATGTGACAGAGAGACACAAAGCCAGCAAATGCTGCTGGGAAAATGATGCCAGTAGACTTCCTCAATGCAGGGATGCCGCAAACCTTCAATTTGTAAAATATTCAGTATCTGTGGAACACAGCAAAGTAAAGCACAATAAAAGGAGGTATGCCTATTGAGGCAAAAATGTAGGATTATACAGCACTTTGGTTTCTTTTTTTTTTTTTTTTTTAGCACTTTGGTTTCTTTTCTCATGTTGATATTTATCAGGCCTAACATGATTTTTGTCTTTCCATGTGGCCAATGCAGCCACTCTAGCCTGTTGCCTTTGTACAGAGACATAATCTTTTATCCAAATTCCTAATTATTTCTTGATCACATTTCTTTTTCATGCTTGCTTCCCTAGTTACATGTTTTGTGTTTCCTAAGGAACTCTTAAAAGTGGATTTCAGGGGGCGCCTGGGTGGCTCAGTGGGCTAAGCCTCTGCCTTCGGCTCAGGTCGAGATCTCGGGGTCCTGGGATCGAGCCCGGAGTTGGGCTCTCTGCCCAGGGGGGAGCCTGCTTCCCCCCTCTCTCTGCCTACCTCTCTGCCTACTTGTGATCTCTGTCAAATAAATAAATAAAATCTTAAAAAAAAAAAAAAAAAGTGGGTTTCAGGGCTGAGACATGAAGTGGAATCAGGCTAGGAGGCCAGGCATACAAACATGTGCCCCCCAAACAGGGCAGATAATCAGTTACCTGCTAGAGAAGTTGTGTCCTTGTCTTTCCTTGCAGGGAAGTCTACTCACGAAGGGAACCACTATGTGAAAGATTGCTGCTTTCTTCTTCTCAGGAGTCAATTTGATATAGGGAAAGATTGAGATGCAGAGAGAACTGGTACAGCAAAGAAAAGAGGGTGGTTCTATGGAAGAGAAAGTGCTTTAGTTTTTCCATTTGCCCTCCCATTGTTCTCAGTCTTTCTGCTTATCAAATCACTTTTTACATTCTCCTTAGAAGGACAGTCATCCAGTAAATACCACTAATTCATATGGTTCGAGTGAGGCACGTCAAAGAACCCCTTCAAATATGTTCATTTGTCCAAATCAAAGAAACAGTCCTCGCCACCATAAGACTGGGTCCTTTTTTTTTTTTTTTAAGATTTTATTTATTTATTTGTCAGAGAGAGCGAGCACAGGCCTACAGAGTGGCAGGCAGAGGCAGAGGGAGAAGCAGGCTCCCTGCTGAGCAAGGAGCCCGATGTGGGACTTGATCCCCGGATGCTGGGATCATGACCCGAGCCGAAGGCAGCGGCTTAACCAACTGAGCCACCCAGGCATCCCAAGACTGGGTCCTTATAGATACGCCCATTCCAAATGTGACAGAGAGATATTAACAATTTAAGAAAAAGCCCTGTAGGCAACATTTCTGGCTTTCTACAACTTTTCTACCATCAACGTTAATAATGATCCTGATGAGGATTTTAGAGCTGGTATCACCTATGCTTACTCAATAATAAAGTCTTGAATTTGGAGAGGGTAGTTCATCTGGCTGGTATTCCAAAATAGTGGAGAGCAAGGAAGCAGACTTTTCTTAATTCAGGGTTTCTTACCTGAATGTTGTGTGTCTGCAAGACTTTTCAGCTGATCCACCCAATTCAGGAATTGCCAGATAAATTCTTACTGCCAAATCATTGGGAAACTATAATTAAATATAAAATTTCTTGCGAAGCCACTAAAAGTTCTTCATAAAACACAGACAAGAATGAAATGGTTTTGTTACTGAATAAGCTTTAAATGAGACTGCAACGTGCAATGACAGGCAATCTACTAAAGAGACTGTATAGACCAAAAACCCTCCTACCCTTTTCCCTACATGTTAACCCATGTTGGAGTTCATATTCAAAGAGATGGCTCCTTGGCCCCCAGCAATGACATTCCTGGTATGCAAAACTGGAAGAGGCTTATTTAGCTTTGAAAAACATTTACATGCATTTTAAAGAGGCTGAGCTAGCAATTATAATCTCATTTTCTGAAGGAAATTTTAAGAGAAAAGTGGAGGCGGGGGGCGGTGGGGGGAGGAAAGTTCTCTACTTTTTGCTCTAGGGAATTTTTTTTTAAGTGATTTTTTTTAGATTTACCCTTACTCTGGCAAAGAACAGTCAAGGTCACGATCCTAGACGGCCCTATACTACCTAATACCTTACCCAGATTACCTTACCCAGATAAGGTCTCACACACAGGAAGAAGAAAAGTCCTTAGTAGCTGGATCTGGAGTATGAGGTGTGCTCTGGCTTTCAGGTGTAAAAACAAGACAACAAAAGAGTCATTTAGGCTAAGCCCCATGTGACCAAATCCAGACATAACTTAATTGTAGTTTTAGTTCTCTCAGAAATGTAATCTTAAACCAGTCAATCAGGAATCACCTGACCAGTCCTAGTCAAGAAATCTTCCTGATGGGGCGCCTGGGTGGCTCAGTCGTCTGCCTTCAGCTCAGGTCATGATCCCAGGGTCCTGGGATCAAGCCCCGCATCGGGCTCTCTGCTCAGCGGGAAGCCTGCTTCTCCCTCTTCCACTCCCCCTGCTTGTGTTCCCTCTCTCACTGTGTCTCTCTCTGTCAAATAAATAAAATCTTAAAAAAAAAAAAAAAAAAAAGAAATCTGCCTGATAGAGCCCTGCCATCCCCTAAAGGAAAGTAACCTTGCAATAACCAGTCTGCTTTTTTGCCTAGTATAACTTCTTTGTCCCCCTTCCCGTCTACCTATTTAAGTCTTTCATTTTGTATAGCTCATCAGAGCAGCTTCTATCTGCAAAATTGGATACTGCATGATTCAAATTTGATTTTTGCTCAAATAAACTCTTAAAACGTCTAATATACCTCAGTTTATATTTTTTAAGTTTTTTTTAGTAATCTCTACATCCAATGTGGGGCTCAAACTCATGACCCCAAGATTAAGAGTCCCACGCTCTTCCCACTGAGTCAGCAAGACACCCCTCCTCAGTTTATCATTTTTTTAGTATCAGTGAATAGATGTTTTTATTGTTAAAGTTATATTTTATTTTTTCATTTTTTAATTTAAATTCAATAATCCGACAAATAGTACATCAGAAGGATCTGATGCTGGTTTTGACAGATTAGGACTAGAGCTACTTAGATACTTTAGGTTTGTATGGTTTCTAGAATCCAGCCTGCAGATAGTTGGGGTCACAAAGCCTCAGCTACATTAAAAAAAAAAGCAATATGGGGGGCACCTGGCTGATTCAGTCGGTTAAGCGTTTGACTCTTGATCTCAGCTCAGGTCTTGATCTCAGGGTTGTGAGTTCAAGCCTCACACTGGGCTCCACCATGGAGCCTACTTAAAAAGAAAAAGTAATTTGGGCCTAGAAACAAGATTAGAAGTTATAGAGAAATAGATTTGTGTATAAAGACATTATTGTTTTTTATAAGCGAATTGAAATTTACTCATTTTACCTCAGTTAACAAAATATATCACAAGAAAAACTAAGCATGTTTGGGGCACCCGGGTGGCTCAGTGGGTTAAAGCCTCTGCCTTCGGCCCAGGTCATGATCTCAGGGTCCTGGGATTGAGCCCCACATTGGGCTCCCTGCTCAACAAAGGAGTCTGCTTCCTCTCCCCCTCCTCATGTTCTCTCGCTCGCTCACTGTCTCTCTCAAATAAGTAAATAAAATCTTTAAAACAAACAAACAAAAAAAACTAAGCATGTTTGGGTGCCTGGGTGGCTCAATTGGCTAAGCAACTGCCTTTGGCTCAGGTCATGATCCTGGAGTCCTGGGATCGAGTCCCACATCAGGCTCCCTACTCACCAGGGTGTCTGCTTCTCCCACTGACCTCTCTCCTCTCATGCTTTCTTTCTCTCATTCTCTCTCTCTCAAATAAATAAATAAATCTTAAAAACAAAAACAACAAAAAAAACTAAGCATGTTTAACCAAAACAACACTTCTGAAAGTAGAACACCATTTTCTTTTTCAGGAAATAATATTGCAAATGGTTGCTTCTGGGTCAATTTACCACAGTAGAGGAGCAAAGTTGTTAAAGCATAGCTATGCTCAACCAAGCCGCTTTTCTGCACAATTGTAAAATACCTGAAAACATTCCTAAGATCAAGGTTTATAACCATTTTAAGAGACAAGACTTTAAGTGTTTTATAGCTACCTCTGTAAGAGGTGCTTTCCTGCCCCAAATGGTCAAAGCTTAATTAGAAGGTTGATGATACTTAAGTTTTTTTTTTCTCATCATATCTTCTGTTCAAAATACTCTTACAGTTGGTAATATGATGTGTATCTTGTCTGATCTGGATGATACAGTCCAGAAAATAGGGTTTGAGAAGACAGACCCTACACTCATGAAAGAAGCCTTGGCCCTCTGTCTGCAGGCCATATACTCATGTCCCCTTCCCCTAGTTTTATAAACAGAGAACTCTGAGTTCCTTGACTTTCAGTGAACTGGGGTAAAGAGTGTGAATTACAATGGTGAGAAGGGTGTGTACTTACAAGTGAGCTATCCTGTTTGAAGTAGTACAGGTCCTGGAGGAAAATATTTCATATAAGGTAGAATCTGAGCAATAATATGTCTATGGAGAAGGCGCTGGAGAAGAAGTCATTGGTAGACCTGAAGCTTGGCTTCAGGTGGTATTTGATGTGGTATTCGATGGCTCACTGGTGGTGGAGGTGAGAATACAGTACAAAACATTTCTCTGGAGGTATAATATGACGAGAGTTGAATACCACTGGTTGACGCTGATATTCAGGATGATGGTGAGCTCTGGTGTAGAGACAGGAGGCAGTGGTTCTCAAGCACCTGAATTTGAGTCATTAAGTTGCTATGTTTTCTTGTTGAAATACAGAGGTTTCCTGACTCGCTGAAGGAAGTTGAGGTGAAGCTGTGTACGACGAACTCCGCTGGAGGAACATAAATATCTTCTTATGGCTACTATATGGCTTGTGCAGTACATGTTGGAAAGGAAGTGGTGGTATAAAATGCTGCCTTGTTGGAATACGGTTCATAGGATGCTTGTCTTATAAAACAATCAGAGATTTCATGTGGCGCTGCAGCAATACGTCGGATGAACGTTTTCAAGTTAAGGACGGGCAGCAGGGTCTCTGGATCTCATGTGGCGGTGGTTGATATGAGCATCTAAGTCTCGTTGAGACAAATATGTTCTCTTGCATCCCTGAACAGTGCTGCACATGAATAGAGAGCCTTGTGCATGCTCCTCAATTCGGTGAACGTATCTACTACAGCCTGGACATATCTTATCGCCTCCTTTTTCATGTAAAACAGCACAGGCATAGCAAAAAGCATGCTTACACGGAATCATCCGCCCATAGATTTTAATGGGTAATTCGCATTTGTCACAGAAATGAACCGGGGTGTTATCCTTTTCACCCAAGATGTTTATATGAAAGTCCCAGAAAATATTTTCACTAACCCTTTGCTCATTTCTAAACGATTCGCCCCTATTAAAGTCGTACCGTTCTTCCTCACTAACATTGAGTCCTTTAGCGTGCTCCATGATTCGACTTTCAGGGCACGATGGGAACGGAAGTCAACCCCACTGACCCAAGGAGCGCATGCGCCCTATCCTCTTGAACCAGTGAGGCGGAAGGGCAAGCGGGTTGCCCCAACTTTGACCTCTTCTTACATACCCCCATTCCAGTGATGGAGCTGGGCAGGAAAAACAGGAAGTGTTTCAGAGTGGAGTTTGGTTAGACTGCTTTTTTTTAATGCTACAAGAAAAAGTAGTCTTTGACTGGAGAAAGAGACTAATCTGCGGGGTGGGGGGAGCGAGGTGGCAGGGGGTGGCGGGGGGCGGTGGGAAGTAGGGTGGCAGAGATGGCGGGGGAGGGGGCGAGGGGGGGAGGAGAGAGCGGGCAGGTGCAGTAATACCTGAAGGCATAGACCTGAGGAACCCTAAAAGCTGTCCTTTTTTGGGTGAAAGCCCATCCGTTATATGAAATGTTCAAATAGAGACTGGATAGCTTCTTGTCAGGATGCTGTAGCTCTGGCTTCTCAAACTTTTCTGCCAAAGTACCCTGACTTTGTAGGGTACTTTGTAGTAGAGACAAGTAGAGGTAGTAGAGACAAGTAAATTTAACTGTGAGAGTGAGGGGACACAGTTCTAGGTACCTCTGAAAGCAAGATATTTCTTTGAATAGTTGTACTTTACCTTACAAAACAAGATAACTTGTTTTAAAATGTTGGTTTACTGTATTTTGTTTTATTTTATTTTAGAAGTTGGTTCATTTAAAAAAAAATTTTTTTTAAATTTATTTATTTGTCAGAGAGAGAGGGAGAGAGAGAGAGCGAGCACAGGCAGGCAGAGTGGCAGGCAGAGGCAGAGGGAGAAGCAGGCTCCCTGCCGAGCAAGGAGCCCGATGTGGGACTCGATCCCAGGACGCTGGGATCATGACCTGAGCCGAAGGCAGCTGCTTAACCAACTGAGCCACCCAGGCATCCCAATTTTTTTGTTTGTTTATTTGTTTTGTTTTTTTTTGTTTTTCCAATTTATACTTTATTGTTTAAAAAAGCTTCTAACAGCTAGGAACTGACCAAACGTCCACCTAGATACAGAGTCTAATTGAAAGTTGAAAATGTAGTTTAACTTAGAATAGTCTGAACTAGTAGTTTCAAATGACGCTCATGCAGAACACTAGTGTTTTTCAGGGTGGATTAAGGTGTTATTAAAATTGAATAACTTTTTTACCATTTTTTTTTTTCAAGAGATTTTTCTCCCCATCATTATTTTCCACAGGTGAGAGGCAGTGAGAATGGCCACAGATTTTTCAGCGAATTCATAACCACTCCGCCACCCCCAGTCCCAAACACACACATTCTCCAGGTGCTGGGATACCCCGTGAGGGCATTCATTCCCCACATATTAAGTGCCTACTGCATGCCCACTAGCCAAGTACTGAGCACAAAGCATGGGATTCCTTTCCCCCACCACGGAGTCTATCACCTAGGTTGCACGGTAGAGATGACTCCAGTGACTCACGAAATGTCACCTTGTAGTTTTGTCTTTGCACTTGCTCCTCCATCTGCCTGGAAGCTTCCCACTCAGATATGCTCATGGCTTGCTACACATGTCCAGAGTTCTTCCTCAGTCGTCACTCTTCATGGAGGACCTTGGGGCCACCAAGCATCCTTGCTCCCTTTTCACTTTTGTTTCCTTGTGGATGGTCAGTCTACAGGCATCCCAATTTTAATTAAAAAAAAATACTGCTTTTAATTACTTAATTAAATTACGTGAATTTCTCTCTGCCCCTAAAGTCAGTCTTTGAGTGATTGTGATACCCCAGAAAGGTGTGCAGGATATGTACCAAAGGTTGCATGTAGCACACTAGTATATCTCCACTCAGTGTTGGCACACTACTTTGTGCTACACTGCCCACAGTCGCTCCTTTACTGAGTACAAGGCCATCCGGTAGGACTTAAAAATACTTTTTATACAGAATCCTGTATAATAATATTTGTATATAAGAATATCTATGAATAAAAGTTAAAGGTTGAAAGCCCCAACAAATTAGGAAGATGATGAGTCACATTATAAAATGCCTTCCCATATCCCCGGATTTCTAATTTCAGTTCTTTAAATATTACATCCTCCTGGCATATTTGATGTGCATTTATAGAACATTAACAACTTGGAGGAGAGACCTAAGTAAAATAAAAAATTCAAGAGCAAATCAGTGATCACTCAAAGATGAATATGAAACATATGATCATTCGTTTATGGAAAGATAAGGCTGGATTTACAGCAATGCCATTAGTACTCACATTTTGGGAACTTAGGACTACTGTAAAGTGAGGCTCACTGTCACTGTGATAGCTTCATTCCACACCGTCCAGAAGAAGTGCACTCATTTCCACTACAAGACAACTTTGCAAAGGAAGTAATGAACTACGATGATCAAATATGCCAAATATGTGATTAAAAAATAAAGACTAGGTCAGAGCAGGAAATTGCCCTCATTAAGCAGATTATCCATCTCTGCTGAAATGCCAGCGCATAGTCAAAGCTGACCTTTGCCAAACAAAAAGAGTCAGCAGGGATGTTGCAGCAGCTTCAAAATACTGCAGAGAAAAGAAAAATAAAAACCCATAAAAACATTTTTTGATGGTTTCCATTTAGATACTGGAATTGCTGAAGCATATACGTAGATCAGAATATTTTTTGCAATTATGCTCCGTGACTGATGCTGGGGATTTGGAGAAATGGAAATAGTGGGGAGTTGACAAATTTTCACATTTGCTGACACACTTTATAGAAGAAAAAATATATAGCCACATGGGACATTTTATCAGAGAAGGTGAGCAGGAGAGTGAATGAGCAACAGAGTAGGGTTCAAAAGAATAAGAGACAAGCCCCCCTTTTCACATTGGAAATGATGATGAATCTTGCAGGTGGTTGAAAGAAGGACCCCTCAGGATGCCTGGGTGGCTCAGTTGGTTGAGCCGCTGCCTTCGGCTCAGGTCATGATCCCGGCATCCTGGGATCCAGTCCCACATCGGGCTCCTTGCTCAGCACGGAGCCTGCTTCTCGCTCTGCCTCTGCCTGCCACTCTGTCTGCCTGTGCTCACTCTCTCTGACAAATAAATAAAATCTTTAAAAAAAAAAGAAAGAAAGAAAGAAGGAACCCTCTTTATCCATTCCATTACGGATGAATTCCTGAAAAGTGGCATCTCAGTAGGTGCCTGTTTTTCTCCTCTCGACCTGTGATATCACTTCATGACTGTTTTGTCTTTATTTTGAATTCATCACCTGTGGGCAATAGTTACTGACCTTAAGCTTTTGGTTTCTTTGGGCTTTGGCTAAATACAGATCTGTAAGTGTGCAAGGGGACCTTGTGACTCAATATGCTTCCTTCTTTGTGCAAAATAATCCTGTTGGAAAAGACGTCGTTTTTTGAGCCTTCTCTATAATCGGAAGGGTGCAGCTGCTCTGAGTGAAGCTGGAGTCGAGGAGCCCAGAGTCTTACCTCCTTAACACCGTCCAGCTCTGGCATCCCTCTCACACACTCAGAGGAACACAGTTTGAATACTACTCCTCAAACATACAATTTCTAAGCTGGTATGTAAAATAGATGAGCGTTCATATATTTATCATCTAGATTAAAAAATAATGCATTATCAGTGCATTTGAAAATCCTGCTGTATTCCTCACTCATTATCATCCTCACAGGAGGATAGGACTCTACTGAATTGTGTATTTGTCATTCTCTTGCAGTTTTCACTTAAAAAAATCATGTATGTACATGTCTTTATAAAAATATTAGTTACTTTTGCATCTTTTTCACTTTGTAGGTATGGAATAACACTGTGACTCTCTTTATTCCCTTAACATTATATTTCTGAGGTACTTTGATATTAATGCATATATTTTATTCATTATAAAATATTTATTCAATACTGTATTCCATTGTCTGTATTATAATTTAAGTATTCCCCTCCTGATGAATCTTTGGGTTGTTCTTATGTTTTGCAATTATAAGTGCTTCTTTGAAGTATTCTTGTACATGCCCCTTGTACATGTTCCAGAATTTCTCTAGGGGATGTATATAGGATTGATGTACTAGATCATAGAGAATGAGCATATTCAGCTTTTCCAAAGTGTTCATACTAATTTGTCAGTGGGTCATAAAAGTTTTGTTTTTCATCTTCACCAGTACTTGTTATTAACAGACTCTTAATTTATTATAAATTTTGTGGTTGTAAAAAATTTTTTTTAATGGTTGTAAAATTTATGGGTTTATTTATGTAAGATTTTATTTTATTTCAGAGAGAGAGCATGAGTGAGAGAGAGAGTGGGGTGGTGAGGGGAGAGGGAGAGGGAGAAACAGACTCCACACTGAATAGGGAGCCCGATGTGGGGCTTGATCCCAGGACCTTGAGATAATGACCTGAGCCGAGGGCAGAGGCTTAACCGACTGAGCCACCCAGGCACTCCAATTTATGGGTTTTTGATTTTTTTTTTTAAGATTTTATTTACAGAGAGAGAGATTTTATTTACAGAGAGTGAGAGAGAGCATGAGAGGGGAGAAGGTTAGAGGGAGAAGCAGACTCCCTGCAAAGCTGGGAGCCTGATGCGGCACTTGATCCCAGGACTCTGGGATCATGACCTGAGCTGAAGGCAGTCACTTAACCAACTGAGTCACCCAGGCGCCCTATGGGTTTTATTTTTTTTTTTAAGATTTTTAAAATTTATTTATTTGACAGGCAGAGATCACACACAAGTAGGCAGAGAGGCAGGCAGAGGGAGAGGGGGAAGCAGGCTCCCTGCCGAGCAGAGAGTCTGATGCAGGGCTTGATCCCAGGACCCTGAGATCATGACCCGAGCTGAAGGCAGAGGCTTTAAACCACTGAGCCACCCAGGTGCCCACCTATGGGCTTTTTAAAAAAAAAGAATTCTTAAAATTTACTTATTTATATATTTATTTATTTTAAAGATTTTATTTTAAGTAATCTCTACACCCAGTATGGGGCTTGAACTCACAACCCCAAGATCAGGAGTTTCATGCTCCACGAACTGAGCCAGCCCAGTGCCCCCAAATTTATGTTTTTGTGTTGTGCTTCTCTGATTACAAGTGCATTTGAGAAGTTTTTCATGGTTTTTTGATGTTTATTATTCCTCTTTTGTCAGGTATCTCTTTATATCATTGGGCCACTATTGAACAATTTGTATTTTTCTTTATTGATTTGTAGGATACTAATTCTTTGCCTGTTATATGACTTGCAGTTGTCTTCTCTATGTAAGCTGCCTTTTCATATCTTTATGATGTGGTAATGAAAGTTCTCAGGTTTTAAAAAAAATACTTTTTATTTATTTAAGTAATTTCTACACCCAATGTGGGGCTTGAATTCATTACCCCAAGATCAAGAGTCATATGCTCTTCTGACTAAGCCAGTAGGATGCCCCAGAAGTCTCAATTTTGATTTATTAGGCTTATTAGTCTTTTTATTTATGATTAATGCTTTTCTAAAATGCTTAAAATGTTTTCCCTAACTTGATGTCAAAAAAGGTATTTTTCCTTACGATTTTTGTTTTGTTTGGTTTTTCGAATGGAGTCATCTTTAACTGAATTGCAGTTGATTTTGTATATTATAATGTCAGGATGTGGGGTGTTTTCTTTCTCCCCTCCATATAGAAAGTCATGTGAAACTGAGTTAAAATGGAGTTGGGGGACACCTGGCTGGCTCAGTCAGATGAGCATCTGCCTTTGGCTAAGGTCATGATCTTTGGATCCTGGGATGGAGCCCCACATTGGGCTTCCTGCTCAGTGGGGAGTCTGCGTCTCTCTCTCCCTCTGTCCCTCCTCACTGCTCCTTCTCTGTCTCTCTCAAATAAATAAATAAAATCCTTAATAATAAATAAATAAATAATAAAAGGCAGTTGGGATGCCAAGAGGCAGAGCTCTCACAGTGTAACACTTCCTTTTTTTTGTTTTATTTTAGAAATTTTATTTATTTATTTGTCAGAGAGAGAGAGAGAAGAAGGGGAAGCAGCAGGCAGAGGGAGAAGCAGGCTTCCTGCTGAGCAAGGGGCCGGAGGCAGGGTTCAATCCCAGGACCCCGAGATCATGACCCAAACCAAAGGCAGCTGCATAACAGATGGAACCACTCAGGCATCCCACAATGTAACACTTTTTACAGCCCTTTGCAGAGTCAACAGGAAGAGATATACCTCATATTCCTGACAGGAAGAATCCTGTATAGTCTCTTACTACTCCAGCAGGACGATGAAAGATTTTCTCCTGGCTTGGCAGCAGCCCAGCCAATGAGAAACTCTCACAACTTAACCAATAAAAAACCATTATGCTTCAATCTCCCAGTTTACTCCAATGTACTTTTTGTTCATTGGAGCGACTCCCAACTCCCCTCTTTCCTCTATAAAAGAATGTTGCTCTTCTTTGGGGCACCTGGCTGGCTCAGTCAGTGAAGTGTGCAGCTCTTCATCTTGGGGTCATGAGCTTAAACCCCCATGTTGGGGGTAGAGATTCTTAAAAATAAATAGATAGATAGATTCTTGCTTTCCTTTGTTCCCTGGTTGTCCCTAAGGTTTTGTCTTAGCTTGTGTGTCCCAAAGTACAGTTCTCTGCTATTCCTGAATAAAACCGTTTTGCTGGTAAAATAACTGACAGTTTTATGTTTTAAGGTTAAGAGTCAACTGTCCTAGAACCATGTGTTAAATAACATTCTTTTCCTTCTGATCTGCAATAGCTAACTCTGTCATATGTCACATTTTCATAGATATGTCTGTTTCTGGATTCTTTATATTATCCTGTTGGTCTATTTTCCTATACCATCTTAATTACGGTGGCTTTTTAACGTTTTAAGGTTTTGGAGAGGGGAGTAAGCCTCTTCAAATTATCTTTCAGGATCATCTTGGTCTGTTCTTAGCCACTTGCTTTGTCAAGATATTTTAGGTTGATGAGATATTAGAGGGATGAAGGGATTTCTGAGGAAAAAAGAAGGGGAGAAAATAAAGTTTACAAATACACATTTGCTCACATCACACTTTTTCTAAAAGTCAACCCTGCTTTGAGGTCAAAGACCAAAAAAGCTGCCTTCCTAAATTTGCCAGCATCACTGTTGGTACTCTGTGAGATGAGGCACAGGGTTAACATAATTTTTGTTCCCTTTACTTTTAAAACTAACTTCTTTGGGATCTTACCATTTCTTGGGATGGGCAGTATAGCTCTGTGATAAAAAGGATGGCCTCTGCTGACAGGCATGCTTAGTTTTTTTTTTAAAGATTGACTTACTTTTTTTTAGAGAGAGAGAGACCATGAATGGGGGAGGGCAGAGGGGAGAGAGAGAATCTTAAGCAGGCTCCACCTAATGTGTTAGTTTTTTTCTTTCTTAAGATTTTTTATTTATACATTTGACAGACAGAGATCACAAGCAGGCAGAGAGGCAGGCAGAGAGAGAGGAAGGGAAGCAGGCTCCCCGCTGAGCAGAGAGCCCAATATGGGGCTCAATCCCACGACCCTGATATCATGACCGGAGCTGAAGGCAGAGGCTTTAACCCACTGAGCCACCCAGGCGCCCCTAATGTGTTAGTTTTTTATTGCTGCCATAACAAATTGCCATAAACTTAGTGCCTTAAAATAACACAAATTTATTATCATTCATTTTGTAGGTCAGAAGCCCGACAAGGCTCTCACTATACTAAAATCAAGCTTTCAGTAGGTCCATGCTCCTTTCTGGAAGCTCTAAGGGAGATTCCATTTTCTTACTCTTTCAGACTGTTGTCAGAATTCAGTTCCTTGCAGTTGTTGGCCTGAGATCCCTGTTTTCTTGTTGGCTGTTGCCGGAGGGCAAATCCCAGCTCCTAGAGGTCACCTGTATTGTTTGGCTCCTGACTCCCTTCTTCCGTCTTCAAAACCAGCAGTGGTGTGTTGACTCCTCACTCTTCAAATCTTGTCTCATTTTCCATCACATCATTCTTTGTGCATTTGTCTTCCTCTTTTCTCTCTTACTTGAGATTCAAAAAAGTTTTCCATTTTAAAGGGCTTGTGCAGTTAGATTTTGCCCACTCAAATGATCCAGGATAATCTCCCCATTTTGGGGCCAAAATTTTAATCACTTCTGCACATGTCTCTTTGCCTTGCAAAGTAACATATTCACAGGTCTTGGGGATTCGGATGTGGACTTCTTTTGGGTGGGAGGAAAGATTGCATTATTATACTATTCCATCTACAACATCTACCTTCCATGATTCTTGTGAGGAACGCATGAGCTAATGTATGTAAAGAGCTCAACATAGAGGTGGCATGTAGTAAGCACTCAGTAAGGGTTCATTACTATTTGAGCAATTTTTACTGGCAAAATGGGTTTTCCCCTTTGCTTTTTATTTTTGTTTTTTTGGTATATTTATGTAACCTAATTTTACCTTCTACTCACATAATTTCTTTTTTTTTTTAAGATTATTTATTTATTTGAGAGAGAGACAGTGTGAGCATCAGCTTGGGGGAGGAGCAGAGGGAAAGGGGCAAGCCGACTCTGTGCCAAGCATGGAACCTGATATGGGACTTGATCTCATGATGTTGAGATCATGACCTGAGCCAAAACCAAGAGTTGGATGCTTGACTGACTGAGCCATCCAGGTGCCCCTCACATAATTTCTTTAGAAAAAGCTGTGAAATATTTTAAGCACACAGACTTATATAATTTTTGAGATGATTGGTGCCCTACACAGCAGTAGTGGGTTGAATTGTGCTCCCACAAAAAAAGATCAAGTCCTAATTCCTGGTGCCTGTGAGTGTGATCTTATTAGGAATAGGGGCTTAATAGATAAAATGCAGTTAGGCTGAGGTCCTAGTGCATTAGGGTGGGCCTTAAATCCAGTGACTGTTATCTTTATAAGGGAAAGGAGAGAGGGATTTTGACATAGAGTCACAGAAGAGAAACATAAGGGGAAGAGGCCATATGATCATACAGGCAGAAAATGGAGTGATGCAGCCAAAGGATGCCAAGGATTGCTGGCAACCAGCAGCAGCTAGGAAGAGGCAAGGTATGATTCTTCCCTAGAGCCTTCAGAAAGGTCCTGGGCCTGATTTTGGATGCCCAGCCTCTGGAACTGTGAGACAATGAATTTCTGTTGTTTTAAGCCACCTAGTTTGTGGTATTTTGTTATGGCAGTTTAGGAAACTAATCCAGTAGCTTACCCTGTTTTCCTAAATTGGTTTTTATTTGAAGTAGCATATTAAAAATGGTCTTATTTATTGTCAGCATGTAAGACACCTATATTCAAATGTATGTCCCAAGATACGGGCAGTGCCTGAAGACTCATTTGGTACGGCTCTTGACAGAATTAAGAACATTTAGTAACAGTTATAAGGAAACTGATTTTTAGTTCAATATATAAAATAGAGACTTTTTTTTTTTTAAACATAGGCACCTCACCCAGAATGAAGCCAGCCCTGGGCTTAAACTCACAACCCTGAGATCAAGACCTGAGCTGAGATCAAGAGTCAGATGACTAACCAACAGAGCCACCTAGATGCCCCTAAAATAGAGCTTTCCCACATTCCAGTAGTGCATGACAGTAAGAGCTGTCCTAATGGTTAGACCCCTAGACCTTTGGTTGAAGTAATAGTACAATTTTTTTTTTTTTACAAATGCTTAAGATAAAAATTCATTTCATTTTTTTAAAATTTTTACTTCAAAAAAAAATTATTTATTTATTTATTTATTTATTTGAGAGAAAGAAAGCCCGAGCGGGAGGAGGGGTAAAGGGAGAGAAAGAAAGAGACTCCCCGCTGACTTGGACTGGATCCTAGGACTCTAGGATCATGACCTAAGCCAGAGGCAGCTGCTTAACCACATACTGACCCACCCAGGAACCAGTTAAAAATTCATTTTAAAGAGAGTTAGATATTGTCATGGTATGCCAGGAAGAATAGTTTTTTACACTGTAGCAGAAAAGTCTGAACTGGTCCTTGCTTTCT
The DNA here is from genome assembly GCA_004024625.1 of Mellivora capensis. Lineage (NCBI taxonomy): Eukaryota > Metazoa > Chordata > Mammalia > Carnivora > Mustelidae > Mellivora > Mellivora capensis. The sequence goes on from PISX010007744.1 coordinate 62,994, forward strand.
TAGATGTGTATAAGAAAAATACAGAAGGCTCTTACCAACTGTTTCTGCATGAGGTTCAAACTATTGGTCGATCAGGAACAAAATTTAGTTGAGTGATTATTTTGTCTATGAGACTATATTTAAATCAGTTGATAGAAATTTTTTTTTTTTAAACAGTGAATCCGGGGCACCTGGGTGGCTCAGTGGGTTAAAAGCCTCTGCCTTCTGCTCAGGTCATGATCCCGGGGTCCTGGGGTCGAGCCCCGCAGCATTGGGCTCCCTGCTCAGCGGGGAGCCTGCTTCTCCCTCTCCCACTACCTCTGCTTATATTCCCTATTGCACTGTCTCTCTCTGTCAAATAAATAAATAAAAATCTTCAAAAAAATAAGCAGATGATGCCATTGTTGGGTTGTGTAGCAGATACCTGCTGGGTGCGATCCGGGATCCGTTCTCTTCCTAACAATGTTCACATTTGCCTACTGGTATCCATCCCTCTCTGTCACAGGTCATTTGCTCCAGGCTACCTGGTCAGGGTGAATTTTAGTGTTCTTGTTTGGGAGGCTGGTAAGAAGGTCTGTGGATCCCTCTGGATATTAGTCACAAAAATCTGGTCTCGATTGTAGCTGGCAGCTCTGTTACTGCGGGATAGCACCCAGTTTGAGGATGAAGTCAACACTGAGGATGCTGAAGCAGAGAGATGTAAGGGAGTTGAGTCCTTGAAGGTATTCACCAAATTACTGGATCAACTTTACCTCTGGATGATTTAGTTAAGTGAGAAAATAAATCCTCTGTTTGAAGCCAGTTTGCATTGGGTTTTCTGGCTTTTTTCCAGCGGAAAGTCTTACCTAATGTGTTCATAAATCAATGGAAAAAACAATAAATGACCATACATAATCAGGTGCTAGATATACTGAAGACAAACCACCAGCGGCATGAACATTACTGGAGAACTTGACAGAAATGCAAAATTTCAGCCTCTTGCCCCAGATTTACTGTCTCCCTGTGTCTGTGGGCGGCTCCCAGTAACCTTTGTTTTGACAGGCCTTGCAGGGGACTCTGTTGCTGGCTAAAGTTTGAAAAACTACCCTGGAAGTTGAAAATGGAAGAGAAGACTTCACAGGGAAGGTGCGCTGAACTAAATCCAGGAGCAAGACGGACTTTTGAAAAGAAGACTTATGAACCAGAATGAATAAAGGCACAGAGGTGGGAATGGACGTTATTTATGGGGCATTATCTGGGTAATTGTGACTCATAAAACAGTGAAAGATTAAAGGATTCAAACTGCATGGATCTTAGGGTAGCAGAGAGTCGGTGGCTGAGATTGAATTTTTATCTTTTTGTCCTGTTACTCCCGTTTCTCCTGATCCCATCGAAAACCTGGACAAGAGAATGCACCATTGGTTTTCTCCATTGTTGGCAACGCAGGTCAAGACCTACCTGTGTACAGGATAGCCCTAGAATATTAAGAGCCTCAAGTCACAGGAGGAGAATGGTCTAGTCCTACGGGTATCTGTGTCAGGTAGACAAAGCAGCCTCACTCCTGGACCTCAAAAATTCGAAGAGAGTTACTTTTATTGTGTTGAAATCTGACACTAGCTGGGCCACGCCAGCAGGGAGAATGTAATGTGCTCGGGCTGTCTGAGATATTGAGTGGAGTTCTTGGTCTCCTTTCTCCTTTCATTCCACATTGTGTGGGAGAAGTTTCCGCCTTAAACACCGATGTCATGGCCAAGGTTGTACATCACCCGCCCACCCCGCCTGCTCTGTTTGATAATGTGTGCTTGGATGGAACTGTTTACATGCCAACCCTTCTCCCTAAAGCGCTATCAGCCATGCATAATGATGCAGCCTGTGGAGTCATGGAATGGGAGCTGACTTTGGCTGAGAGACAGAGTGCTGGAAAATGAGAGACAAGCATTTTAAAGCGCCCAGGCTAATGACTACAGCAAACTGAACACTAGACCTTAAAGTCTAACTCTTTTCCAAACTTGTCTAGACCCGAGTTTATGGTGGTACTGGGTGGGCGTGTAAGTGACAGTGGGGTTGAGGGAGGAGAGGCAGGGTTTTATTTTAACCTAAAGATGCAAATAACTTTTCCTTATTGACAGCCAGCTTTTTGCTAAGGAGCACCGCTGGATGGTGAAGCAGCATTTCTAAAGCAGAGGCACTGCTCGGTGTATTTAGTCATCATTTAACTAGTCTTGATAATGGGGCTTCATTTTAGAGAGAATTTAATTTAATGGTCTTAATATTGAATGACCTTGGTGTGGTAAAGACACTTGTCTGTGTGTGTGTGTGTGTGTGTGTATAAAATGCAAATAATGGAAGTGGCTTTGGAACTGGGCCCAAAACAACTTAGCACCAGGCTAAGGTTACTTTAAATCTGCTTGCTTTGCAGGTCAGATTGAAGGATGCCTGAGACAAGCAATAAATTCTTCCCCTCTGCTGCTTTGGGAGGACAAATCAGCCAATGAATCACCGCCTGTTTGTTCAGATAGACTGGCCCATCATTTGACTTGCTTTGAGCATCCAAAGCTTAATTTTTTCCTTTCTTGGGGGATCAGGGAGTGATTGTGGGAAGCACATGTTCAAATCATGGGCCACTAGTGAGTGACAGGGCTCGAGGACAGTGATCTTGACCCCACACTGCTTGGAGGAGCAACTAGATGCTGAATCCGCTTACTCTCTGGTGAGGACAATTTCTGCAGGCACAGTGGTTTCCATGGGCACAGACAGGTGAAGACTGGGATTTCCGGTGCTTACTTTGGGAGAGGTGATGCTTTGATAACCTTAACATAGAACTGATCATTGTTGCACTTTTATCCGGGTTCTTCTAAGGGCCTTAGGCCTTGAGGCTTTGACTCTTACGGAGATGAATATGTATATGGCTTCCCTTCCTTACTCTGGAGGTTTCAAGCTCTGCTATGTTTCTAATGGACCCTTTTAGATGCTGCACTTCTAGGTTCATTTTCAACCATGAAATGCACTACTGGCTTTCAGTGTGAGTTGTTTGAAGCTAAAGGAAGATATATAGTCTGACAAACGCTGCCTTGCCTTTGGTGGAAGTATTTAACAAGAGACAAGGCCCCGCAACAGCCAACATACTCAAGAGACCGCTGACAGGTATGTCTGGCACATCCAAGTGTTAGACATGGTCAGTGTCAGTGAAGACACTGAGATGCTGAACATCTAGATTAGGTCTGTTTACAACTGGTTTACTGACTTTGTTCTTTGTGTGGAAGGAAGATTTCCTCTCCTCTCTCAAGAGTCTCCTGGCTGGTCTAAGAATCAAGTTGACATGAGACAGATTAACAGGAGAAAATCAGATTTAATTTTGTAGCCACCGGAAATCTACATAAACATGGGATTCTTTTTTTTTTTTATTTTCTTTTTTTTTTTTTTAAAGATTATTTATTTATTTATTTATTTGTCAGAGAGAGAGAGAGAGAGCACGAGAGAGCGAGCACAGGCAGACAGAGTGGCAGGCAGAGGCTGAGGGAGAAGCAGGCTCCCTGCCGAGCAAGGAGCCGGATGTGGGACTCGATCCCAGGACGCTGGGATCATGACCTGAGCCGAAGGCAGCCGCTTAACCGACTGAGCCACCCAGGCGTCCCTTCTTTTTTTTTTTAAAGATTTTATTTATTTATTTGACAGAGAGAGATCACAAGTAGGCAGAGAGGCAGGCAGAGAGAGAGGAGGAAGCAGGCTCCTTGCTGAGCAGAGAGCCCAATGTGGGGCTCGATCCCAGAACCCTGGGATCATGACCTGAGCCGAAGGCAGAGGCTTTAACCCACTGAGCCACCCAGGCGCCCCTAAACACGGGATTCTTAAGGCAGCCTGCGTGTGTCAGCCTGAACTAAGAAGGGGACAGGGGTCTGGGCTTCAAAGGGAAGGAAAGCCCTTCACACTGATGAAGTTCTAGAACATAGGTGAGGTTCGGTGGGGTGAGGTCCAGAGCCAATGACCAAGAAAAAAGTCTTGAGACACCTTTGGTGCAAAATGGTGGTTTATTAAAGCACGGGGACAGGACCCGTGGGCAGAAGAGATGCTGCCCCGCTATCCTGAGGAGTGGCTGATTATATACACAGGAGTTGGGTAGGTGAGGACAAAGGGGATGATATTAGTCTCTAAGGGATTTTGGAAGCAAGGTCTTTAGAACCTTGAGGGGCTAGCTATTGTTGGGAGAAAGGTTATTTATTACTAGTAAAAATCTTCTCGTGAGACCCTTTAGATGTATATCAGTGGGTCATATGCTTGGGAATGATTGCTGACACTATCTTGGGGGTTTAGAGACAAAGTTTCACATTTCTCCCATCAAGTGTCCTGGTTAGTGAGGTTTAGGTTTAGAAGAAATTTAACTTTATTTACATTTCCTTCTGCCTCAGCCTCCTTCAGTTTTTATGGAGGGGAGGGCAACAATTAGGGCTTGAGGAACTGAGTTATTTGTCTCTGGAAATTGGGCTATTGATAAGAGGACTTCTTTGTTGTAAATCACTAGGACAATTGTAGACCGAGGGAGACCGCTGTCTTGCAGGATTGTGATCTCTGCAAGTTAACTATTTGTTTTTCTTTTAGGGCAGCCAGGGGTGCCTGAGGAATGCCACACGTACTACTGAGGGGAGCGGGTGGAGAGGGGGTGCAGGGTGCCAGCTTTCGCTTTGTCCTCAGCCAGCCTCCTGCTCCCTCATCAACACGTAGATGAAAAGGAAAATTTGGTAAACAAATGATTGCCAGACCACACAGAAACCATTGAACATAAGAGAAGAATTTTAAGATTTTGTTTATTTTATTTATTTATTTATTTTTTTGACAGAGATCACAAGTAGCTAGAGAGAGAGAGAGGGAAGCAGGCTGATGTGGGGCTTGATCCCAGGACCCTGGGATCATGACCTGAGCTGAAGGCAGAGGCTTAACCCACTGAGCCACCCAGGCGCCCCAAGAGAAGTATTTTAACAAGGAGGTTTTCTTAGGTGCCTCCCTCTCTCCAACCCCCAGTTCCTGTTCTAATTTATGTGATTGCTGTCTTCCTGGAGCCGGTCCTCCATGCAGATTCTCTTTGGGCAGCTGCGGGGAGGTCACGGTTTCTTCTTGAGTCTTTTAGGCCTTGATTGTTTTCAGCTCAAAACAATCTGCATGCCAAAGGGGCACATCTTCAGGTGACTCTTTCTGAACCTTGACATTATTATTTCTTTCCTGAAATTTACTGGTGTTTTTTGTTGTTGTTGCTTTCTCTATTGGTGAGTATGAAGTACTCTTAGACTGTGGTTCTGCCTCTATATTTAAGAGTGTGCCTTTTGGTAAGGTTTACCCTCAGTCTTGGTTAGCTCGACTGTAGAATGGAGATAACAACTTGACCTTCTTTATTTATAGAGTTATTGTAAGTGTCGCTAATGCTTGGTACTGGACATGTCTGGGCACATCCGGAAGGACTATGAGATTTGCCAGGAGACAGTTGTTATAAAGGACCACAGGGTCTCTTGGAAAGGAACCAAGCAAAAAAGGACTCAGGCACATGAACTTACGCAGGAGTCGTGTCTTGATAATCAGAGTCCAAAGCAAAACGATAGTTGGAGCCCTTGAGTCTAAGGAACAGATCAGAACAGCCTATAGTGGCTGGTGAAAATTGCCTTTAGGAAGAATAAGCATAGAGCTGGGGCAAGAGCAAATGACAGGCCTTGGAGGACTGGGCTCCGGGGTCCTTCTAATGATCTGGAGAGAGGCAATGTCTGTTACCTATTCCTGGACTGTGAGGTTTAGTCTGAGTCATGGATTTACTCTTCAATAGATAGATGGTAATTCAGACACCTTGATACAAACAAGGTGGGGTGAAAAGAAACGGACAGATATGTACAAGTTCCTAAGGTAAATGGATTTCTGTTAGTTCACTTCTTTCCTAGAGTGTTCAGGGTATAGGGACAGAATGGGGACAGGCCAAGTGGTGCTCATTGGTTGTGGGGTAGAGAGAGATGGAGCCAACAAGGAATCCACTTGTCTTTAGCTCTCCTCTGTGCTGTGTTCATTTTATTTTGTTATTTTATTTTTATTTATATTTTTAGAGCATCTTTTTTTTTTTCTTTAAGATTTTATTTGTTGGGGCGCCTGGGTGGCTCAGTGGGTTAAAGCCTCTGCCTTCGGCATAGGTCATGATCCCAGGGTCCTGGGATGGAGCCCCACACAGGGAACGTGCTTCCTCCAATCTCTCTCTGCCTACTTGTGATTTCTGTCAAATAAATAAATAAATAAAAATCTTTAAAAAAAAAAGATTTTATTTATTTATTTGACAGACAGAGGTCACAAGTAGGCAGAGAGGCAGGCAGGGGTTGGGGGTGGGTGGCGGGAAGCAGGCTCCCCGCTGAGCAGAGAGCCCGATGCGGGGCTTGATCCCAGGACCCTGAGATCATGACCAGAGCTGAAGGCAGAGGCTCAACCCACTGAGCCACCCAGGCGTCCCTAGAGCATCTTCTTTTTTAAAGTTTGCTTATTTATTTTTAATAATCTCTACACCCAGCTTGGGACTCGAGCCTATGACCCCGAGATCAAGAGTCACACGTTCTTGTGACTGTGCCAGCCAAGTGATCATTGTGTTCCTCCTCCCTCCATTTCCAACCCTTTATTGGGGCTCTGTCAGCCGCGCCCCTGCCACTAACCTCGTGTTCTTTATAGAATCATCCACGTGAGCAAGGAGCTCACTAGATTGATTTGCAGCCTGAGACCTGAAGGCCTAGAACCAGAATGACCCAGGAGCATGTGGTGGCGAGGCCCGGCGATTTTAAGCTTTAACCTTAAGCTTGTCACGTGGCAGGGCTGGGAAGTTTACCTAATCAGCTTGGGGTCCCGAGTGTGGCATATGCCATGTGGGCGGGAATTTCTTTGTGGCAAAGAAGTCGGCCTTTGCTCTCAGGATAACTGAGGTACATGAGAGCAGGCTTCTGCTTCACAGGGTAAGATGAGTGTAAGGAGGCAGGTAGGTATTAACCTGATCAGGAGGAGCGTATAGAAAGGTTGACCATACATCACAGTCTGCTGGGGATAAACTCAATACGCGCCTGCCATTCTGGTATAATTATTAAGATCATTTTTTTTCTTTTTTTTATTCCCCAAGTTCTTCCGGTTTGAATGGTAAAGTGTATGGCAGGGAGCTAGGGTGAAGTTGTTTTGTCCTTTTGGATTCCTGTGCCCTCCAAAGGGCAATTACTTCGCTTTTCCTGGGGCATCTGAAGATCGCTTCTTCCCTTCTGTTAGGTCCTTCTTCTTCCATCTGCTGCCTTATCCTCTTCCCTTTTCCTATCCCGGGCTCTTGGGAAATTCCTTATGCTTGTGGTTCTTTTTTGACCTTGGGGATTCTGTAGCCCAAGTCTGGCTTTGTACCAAGCTGCCAGGGCCCTGGAGCTTGATTCGTTTTTGGCCTTTTGCCATTTTTAATTTGGTGGCGAATGTACAGATGGGAGGAATCACCTCTCTGTTCCACTGGGGAGTTAGTCCTGCCCGTCAGTTATGTGGTGTTTCTCAAGTCAAGGCTTTGTGAAATAGTACGGTCCTGGCCTCAGGGATGGTTAACCTTCAGTACAGCAAATGCTGATAGCAGTTTTTCTTAAAACAGCGTGTGCCACTGTCCCTCAAGGAAATGTAGAAAAATAAAAATAGAAAATAAAGGTTACTTGGAGAACATTAGGAAAGCATCATCATCCTACCTGAGCTTCTCTTGACGAATGTCAGTTAGCTAACGTCAGGTTTTGGCCTGCTTACGCTCTTCCAGCGGAGGACAGTGAAACCCGTGGTATTATGAAGCCTGCAGATGTCCTGTTCTTCTTATCATTCAGTTTTTATATCTCTCGGCTGTGCAGACGGTTAAACACAGGAGCAGATTTATAGGTTTTTCAGGGCACGGATGTCATCTGGGGATAACGTTCTTCACTTATGCATCATGTATGAAAACCAGAATCAGACGCAAATCACAGAGAAGTGCAGTGAATGTTTTATGAGTTCATAAATCCAGAGCTGTGACTAATGCTGGGACCTCCAACGGAAACCTCCAGCCTTATAATTCAGCAGCTCCAAGGATTAATTTTATCACCCAGAGCTTGGGCCGGGAGCTAAAATACATCCACATGCAAATCCAGACCACGGAGGACACCTGAACACATTTGTGCATGGAGATTTGTGAATGTGCACTGGGGAAATAGCCTCCTACGCCTTTGGAGTTATAGCTTGCTAGTTCCCAGCAAGCTTCAGTGTGCAGTTCCCAGGACAGTAGACGTTCTGTTTTAAATCAATCCTCGGTGTTTAATTATCGGAGGACTAGTCCCATCAAATTTAATTGTGATCGAGCCACTGTCTCATGTGATTGTGTAAACTTGTGTCCCCATTTTAGAGATGAGAAAACTGAGGTCAGGTCGCGTGAAATTGCTTAAGGTCCTGAAGCCACGAAGTTGTAGCATTGGGCTTTCTGAGCCCATGGCCAATTCTCCTCCTTGTAAGATCACACTGTAACAAGAATTCAGTAAAACTCATCCATCTGTATTTGCTCCTTATACATATGGGCTTCATGGATCGTGGCGGACACACATAGCAAGATACAGGGATGAGGATGGTTGTGGTAGGATGTCCCTAGGTGACATATGTTGTGTTCACTAGGAAAGAATTTGGTTAGAATTGGAGCTTCCTGGCAGGCGGCTGCGTCGGGCTGCAGGAGAAGATGGCGGTCTCCACAGGAGTTAAAGTTCCTCGTAATTTTCGCTTGTTGGAAGAACTTAAAGAAGGACAAAAAGGAGTAGGCGATGGTACGGTTAGCTGGGGCCTTGAAGATGATGAAGATATGACACTTACAAGGTGGACAGGCATGATTATTGGGCCACCAAGGACAAATTATGAAAACAGAATATATAGCCTGAAAGTAGAATGTGGACCTAAATACCCAGAAGCTCCTCCCTCAGTTAGATTTGTAACCAAAATTAATATGAATGGAATTAATAATTCCAGTGGAATGGTGGATGCACGGAGCATACCAGTGTTAGCAAAATGGCAAAATTCATATAGCATTAAAGTTGTACTTCAAGAGCTAAGACGTCTAATGATGTCCAAAGAAAATATGAAGCTTCCACAGCCACCAGAAGGACAAACATACAACAATTAATTTTAGTGGATCTCAAACTTGTCTTAAGTCAACAACCTTCTACTCATGTTAATGTCTTGATTAAATATCACAATGCAAAATACCCACACATTAAGTAAAAGAATTCCAGCTGGTAGACATGACCTGGACATTTGTAAGAATATATTTAATATATGTATACCATTATGTTTTCAGGTTACAGGAGGGAAAATGCAGCACAATTTTTTTTCTCTTGTTAAGGCACTATCATTTAAGCATAAACCTGGAGTACTCAAAATAGAATTCAGGTTTACAAGATGAAAGCATGGAGAGAAGAATCAGATGCTGTGGAAGCATGTGTTTTTCTGAAAAGTAAAAACAAATTTCAAGAGGAAAAACAAATGGCATGCTTTGTCCATCTTACTTAGTGAAAGAGCTTCAGTTGAAATTGTCTAAAGTAGCAGGTACAATAAATATTGTCACAAATTGTGTTAATTTTTGAAGCGGTGTGGGTGCTGACTACTAGTAGTATCAAAAAACTGTTCAGGATTGTTTTGATACCTGTATTTATAATAAAAAATGTTGTGCGGGAGGTCGATGAATTTCTGTTAAAAGCTGTTCCTGTGTGTTACATGTAACAGACATGGTAAATATTTGTTTACAGTCTTTTTTTGACAAACCATGCATTTAAGTGAAATCAACAAAAAGGAAATAGGTGTATGGGTATGTGATTTTGAGATTAAAGTTAGTCTTAAAATGTAAATAAAATGTGGAACATGTCCTCAAAAAAAAAAAAAAAAAAAGAATTGGAGCTTCCTGTCAAGTACGCATCGATGCTAGGGGAAGAATTTAGGCCCCTGTTTTGTATCTAATGGTCCATTTGGAATAACCGCAGTGGATTCCTGGCAGCCAAAGCTGACCTTTTGTGGGAGCAGAGTTGACCACCATTATGGCTGGCGTTTGTGTGAGTTTAAAGGGATTAGGGAGCCTGGGTTCTCATCAACAACAGTGAGCGCTCATTCTTGATTTAATTTTATTTCTACTGAGATTTTTTTTTAACATTTTATTTTTAAATAACTCTAGACCACAGGAAATTATAAAAGTAGTAGTGTCCCATGTACTCTTCGCTCTTTCTCTGAAGTTCATAGCTCATATAAAGTATGCTACAATATCAAAACCAGGAACTTGGCATTGGTATAATAGTGGTAACTGGACTCCAAGCCTTATTCAAATTTTGGTAGTTTTTACATATGTGTGTGTGTGTGTGTGTGTGTAGAGTTCTATGACATTTTATCTCTAGGTTGGTTCTTTTAATTTATGGCTCTCATCCCTCTTGCAGTACAAACTCCACCAACCGGGAGAGGTGGTGCATTGTGACAGAAAGAACGTGGGCTTTGGAGCATGACATGCTTGAGCAGAAATCCTATTTCTGCTATTTTTAAATTGTGTGACTGTGATTTTGGACAAATCCTTTTATCTCTCGGGGCCTCAGTTTTCCTCTCAGTGAAATGGAGACAGTAGTTCCTAATTCTCATGGCTTTTGTGAGGATTTCATGGGATTAAAAGAAAAAAGTATAATGTATGTAAGGTACGTGGCCCAGCAAATGTTTCCCTTCCTTATTTCTCCTTCCTTGAGTGAGGTAGCACTTTTAAGCTGTTCTCAGTTCCGTATACCTCTGATTTTTTTCCTGAGAAGTGCAGGTTTTAATGGGAAGAGGTGAGAAATGCATGAAAGTATTGTGAGGAGTGACACTCATGTAAGATTTCACCCATGTTATAATTTTGCCTGGTGCTAATCCTGTTCCAGGAGGTCTGTGGGTTGTTTCTGTATAACATGAATGTTTATAATATTCCTACCCCTATACTTCTGTATCTGTCACAGATTAATAATCTAAAATATTATGGGGGATGCCTGGGTGGCTCAGTCGGTTAAGCATCTGCCTTTGGCTCAGGTCATGATCCAGGACCCTAGGATCAAATCTCACATCCAGCTTCTTGTTTGGCAGTGAGCCTGCTTTTCCCTCTTCTTCCTGCTCATGTTCTCTCTCACTATCTCTCTCTCTCTAATAAATAAATTAAATCTCAAAAACAAAATATTTAAGGGGCTCCTAGGTGGCTGAGTCAATTCAGCTTCTGACTCTTGATCTCAGCTCAGGTCATGATCTCAGGGTTATGGAGCCTCCATGGAACTCCAAGCCCTCCATGGAACCACGTGCAGGATGTGCAGACTTCTTAAAAAAAAAAAACCTTTTAAAAAATTAAAATATTTAATAAACATCATAGTCATTATTGCATTTCTGTCTTATCCAGAAATTCTCTTAAGCATTCTTTTTTTTTTAAAAATTTTATTTATTTATTTATTTCACAGAGAGAGACAGCAAGAGAGAGAGAGCACGCACAAGCAGGGAAAGCAGCAGAGGGAGAGGGAGAAGCAGGCTCTCTACTGTTCAGGGAGCCCGATGTGGGTCTCCATCCCAGGACCCTGAAATTATGATCTGAGACGAAGGCAGACGCTTAATGACTGAGCCACCCAGGTGTCCTACTCTTAACCATTCTTACCTTGAATTCAGAGTCACTGTGCTAAGGGAAAGTCTTGAGGGAATGATGGTGTAAAAGTTCTACTTTTCTATTGTTTTGATTATTAAACAATTAACCACTAAAGGATGTGAAGGCTAACCTGGTATACAGTAGGAGTGTTTCTATCGCTTTCTTTCTTGGGTGGAGGGGTGAGCACAAAGATGGAGAGACCTCTAGGACTGGGAGCCCGATTTTTTTTTTATTATGAAAGAAGAGGTAGGATGCTACTGATTTTTTTTTAAATGCTTAAGGTTTTGTTTCCTTCCATTTATGTCTTTAAAAGTAAGGTTTGGGGCGCCTGGGTGGCTCAGTGGGTTAAGCCTCTGCCTTCGGCTCAGGTCATGCTCTCAGGGTCCTGGGATCAAGCCCCACATCGGGCTCTTGGCTCAACAGGGAGCCTGCTTCCTTCTCTCTCTCTGCCTGCCTCTCTGCCTACTTGTGATCTCTGTCTGCCAAATAAATAAATAAATATTTAAAAAAAAAAGTCAGGTTTATTGACCTTTTCAAAGAACTGATTTTTGGTTTTGTTGATTCTTCGTACTGTTTTTCTGTTTCCATTGACATTTGTATTTTCCTTATTTTGTTCCTTCTGCTTGCAGTGAATTTAATTTTTTTCTTGTCTTAAAGTGAAGTTTATATTGTTGGATTAAGACTTTTCTTCTAATTATAGTCATTCAATGCCATGCATTTCATTCTAAACACTGCTTTAGCTGCATCCCACAAATTTTGATAGGCATGCTTTTGTTTTATGAGTTATTCAGAAGTTTGTTGTTTAATATCCAAATGTTTGAGGATTTCCTTTTTTTTAAAGACTCTGTTTATTTATTTGGGAGAGAGAGAGAGAGAAAGAGAATGAGAGAGAGCATGAGAGAGGTCAACTGGAAAAGCAGACTCCCTGCTGAGGAGGGAGCCCCATGTGGGACTCCATTCTGGGACTCCAGGATCATGACCTGAGCCGGCCAGCTGAGCCACCCAGGTGCCCCTCCTTGATTTTTTTTGGTATTAGTTCTACTTTAGTAACTTTTCAGTCTGAAAATATGCTATAAGTGATTTCAATTTTTAAAAAATGGAAGATTATTTTTTGATCCAAAATATAGCCTATTTCGATGAATGTTCCATGGGCAGTTTTGTGTTTGTTGAGTAGTGTGTTTAAGAGTGAGCAAATTTTCAATTTATTTATTTATTTATTTTTAAAGTTTTATTTATTTACTTGAGATAGAGAGCGAGCACGCAGGAGCTAGGGTGGCAGAGGGAGAAGCGGGCTTCCTGCTGAGCAGGGAGCACAATGTGGGGTTCGATCCCAGGACCTGGAGATCATGTCCTGAGCTGAAAGCAGACACTTACCAGACTGAGCCACCCAGGCACTCCTAATTTATTTTTTAAAGATTTTATTTTTAAGCAATCTCTATACCCAACATTGGGCTCAAACTCACAACCCGCAGATCAAGAGTCTCATGCTCTACTAGGCCTGGCAGGCACCCCACAAATTTTCAGTTTTATTTATTTATTTATTTATTTAAAGATTTTATTTATTTATTTGACAGACAGAGATCACAAGTAGGCAGAGAGGCAGGCAGAGAGAGAGGAAAGGAAGCAGGCTCCCTGCTGGGCAGAGAGCCCAATGCGAGGCTGGATCCCAGGACCCTGAGATCATGACCCGAGCTGAAGGCAGAGGCTTTAACCCACTGAGCCACCCAGGCGCCCCAAATTTTCAGTTTTAAAAGATAATTCCAGGGCCGCCTGGGCCCTGTGTAGGGCTGTGTAGGCCTGTGTAGGGCTCTCTGCTCAGCAGGGAGCCTGCTTCCCCCACCTCTCTCTGCCTGCCTCTCTGCCTACTTGTGATCTCTGTCTGTCAAATAAATAAATAAAATCTTCTTAAAAAAAATAGTATCTCATTGTGGTTTTACTTTACATTTCTCTGCTTCCTAGTGGAGTTAAGAAACTTTTTTCTTCTGTTTGCTAAAAACTTATGCTTCCTCTTCTGTGAAATACTTGTTTATGAGCTTTCATATTGATTTGTAGGAGTTGTGTATATTTCATGTATATTCTTTATTTATGTTATATAAGATGCACATGTATTCTTCCATTGTCTAGGTTTCCTTATGGTGTCTTCTAATGGAAAAAAATTCTTAATTTTAATATCCAATTTTATGATTAGTAGTTTATTTTACCACAAGTTTTTAATGGGCCTCTCAATATAATTGTAAATTTAATGACATTTTGGTGCTTGAGTTAGGCCAATGATTCTTTTTTTTTTAAGCTTAAGAAGTATACAGCATGATAGTTTGATTTATATATATTGTGAAACGATTACTACAGTAGGTTTAGTTAACATCCATCAGCTCATGTAGATACAATAAAAAGAAAAGAAATTCTTTTTGTGATGAGAAGTCTTAGGATATACTTCCTCAGCATCTCTCCTATATATCATACAGCAGTGTGTTAACTATAATCATGTCGGACATGATACCCCTATTATTTATTTTATCTTATAACTGCAACCTTTTGTCTACCTTCCTCCAATTTCCTTCCACTCCCCCAATTTATTATTTTTTATTTATTTATTTTTTAAGATTTTATTTATTTATTTGACAGCGAGAGAGAGATCACAAGTAGGCAGAGAGGCAGGCAGAGAGAGGGAGAAACAGACTCCCTGCTGAGCGGAGAGCCTGGTTTGGGGCTTGATCCCGGGACCCTGGGATCATGACTTGAGCTGAAGGCAGAGGCTTAACTGACTGAGCCATCCAGGTGCCCCCACCCTCCAAATTTATGATTAAGTACTCTTTGTGTTGTATGGTACCTTTCCTTAACTTGAGCATAAAAATATTCTATAATGGAACTGATTTTCTTCTATTGGATCTGATTTCTCTATCTGGTATGCGTTAGATTCAATGTCATCATTTTCCCCTAGGGATATTCATTTATTCTAGCACCACTTATTTTAGAGATCCTCTTTTTCTTACTCCTCTGCTGTTCTTCCCTTATAAAATAGCAAGTGTCTGGATTTGCCTGTCTGTATTTCTGGGGTTTCTATTGTGTTTAATTGCCCTATCAATCTTTCCTTTCTTTATTTTTTAATGATTTTCCTCTTTATCTTTAATATGTTAATTTTACTTATTAACATTATATAATTATATGTTAACATTGTATAATACTATTGATATTATACCAGTATATCACATCAGTATTTATTGCAAATATCAATATGTGAATAATAGTTAACATTATATAATTATATACTAATATTAATATCATAGTATTATTATATAATATTAGTTGCTAATTAATAAATACATTTTCAAAGTAGAATTTTATGTATTCATTTACTTATTTATTTTTAAGGAATCTCTACACCCAGCATGGGGCCAGAACTCACAACCCCCAGATCAAGAGTTGTATACTCTTCTGACTGAGGAATCAGAATTATAAATTTCATAGACACAGATGCAAATACTCTCATGCTCTTACTCAACAAATAGTTGGGTTTTGTATGGAAACTGCATTAACTCTATAGGTCAGTTTGAGGAGAACTGATCTATTTATGACATTAAGTACAGGTTTTGATCTTTAAGACTTCTTAAGTACATGAAAAATTATACTTCTAGTCAGGATATAAAAGGACACAAAACCTCTATACGTATTGATCTGAATGAATCTTATTTCTCTTTCGATAACTTTTTCTTTTTTTTTTTTATATTGTTTTTTCTCTTTCATTTTGGCTTTCTAAAATTTCAAGAGGTTGTGTCTACTTTCTTGCTCTAAGTGATACTTGGTAACATCTTTCAAGATAAAGTGTTGTTTTAAAAAGTTCAGGGAAGGGGTGCCTGGGTGGCTCAGTGGGTTAAGCCTCTGCCTTTTGCTCAGGTCATGGTCATGGTCATGGTCATGGTTATGGTCATGGTCTCAGAGTCCTGGGATTGAGCCCTGCATTGGGCTCTCTGCTAGGCAAGGAGCTTGCTTCCCCCTCTCTCTATGTCTGCTTCTCTGCCTACTTGTGATCTCTCTCTCTGTCAAATAAATAAATAAAATCTAAAAAAAAAAAGTTCAGAGAAGTTTCTTTCTGTTCTTTTCATTTCATTGCCTCTATTCTTTTATTCTGGAACTCATTTTATTTCTTTTTTAAAAATTTATTTATTTAACTAATCTCTCCATCCAATGTGGTCTCAAACTCACAACTCCAAGATCAAGAACCACATATTCCACCAACTGAGGCAGTCAGGCGCCCCTGGAACTCATTATATTTTATTTTTTAAAAAGATTTAATTTATTCATTTGAGAGAGAGACAGAGAAAATGAGCAGGGGAAGGGGTAGAGGGAGTGGGGAAGCCAACTCCCTGCTCAGTGGGGAGCTGACGCAGGGCTGGATCCCAGGACCCAAAGATCATGACCTGAGCCAAAGTTAGACAACCTGCTAAGCCACCCAGGTGCCCCAGCCTGGAACTTATTTTATTTTTTTTTAAAGATTTTATTCACCCATTCGACAGACAAAGATCACAAGTAGGCAGAGAGGCAGGCAGAGAGAGGAGGAAGCAGGCTCCCTGCAGAGCAGAGAGCCCAATGCGGGCTTGATCCCAGGACACTGGGATCATGACCTGAGCCGAAGGCAGAGGCTTTAACCCACTGAGCCACCCAGGCGCCCTTGTACTTAGAATTTTTAACAAGATTTTATTTCTGTATTTGACAGAGAGATCATGAGGAGGGAGGAGAGGCAGAAGGAGAGGGAGAAGCAAGCTTTATTTTATTTTAAATACTTGTTGGATATCCTCAGTCAATCTTTCAATTTTCTTAACTCTTTTCCTCAAAATTTCCTTTTTCCTCTGTGTTCTTGGAGATTTCAACTTCATTTTGTAGATAGTTCAGCCATGACCTTATTATTCATTGTATCTATAGATTTTTAAAAGTATTTCTGGAGGAGTGCCTGGATGGCTCAGTTGGTTAAGCCTCTGCCTTTGGCTCAGGTCATGATCTCAGGGTCCAGGGATCGAGCCCCGCAAATAAATAAATTTAAAAATCTTAAAAAAAATATTTCTGGAGCCATCATAGTTTTAATATACAAAAATTCATTTTTGATCTTTGGTTTTCTTTTTATATATTAGAATGTGCTTTTTTATGGGTGCCATAATTTTTTTTAATTTTTAATTTTTTTTAAGATTTTATTTATCTATTTGACAGACAGAGATCACAAGTAGGCAGAGAAGCAGGCAGGGAGAGGAGGAAGCAGGCTCCCTGCTGAGCAGAGAGCCTGATGCGGGGCTTGATCCCAGGACCCCGAGACCATGACCTGAGCCGAAGGCAGAGGCTTTAACCCACTGAGCCACCCAGGCGCCCCATGGGTGCCATAATTTTTAAAAAATGCACTGAGGATATGAAATATCTTTTTCTGGGTTGTCCTGGGTTCAAGACTACCGCTGACTTGCATGCCAGGTCTGGCAGTCTGTTTTCAGTGGCTGGGCAGCCCCAGGTCCTAAAAGGCTTCCTGCGAGGGCTGCCTTCATTTATGGGCCATATGGTTGTGCAAGAGAATGTGTCCACCCCTGCATTCTGGTTTCTTTGTTTTTGTGTGTGTGTGTTGTTGTTGTTTTTTGTTTTTGCCTTTTTTTTTTTTCTTGGTGGCCATATGGAGAAGGAGAGGATATATTAATTTTTTAATATTTAACCTTATCCCTGAATTATTTCTTTGTCTCAGTTTTCCTTCTCCCATTTCTTTCTCTCTCTGTCTCTTTTTGTTTTTTGTTTTTTGCATCTTTTTGTTGTTCTTGATTCTTTTCTTTGATGCTATTTTCCTCAGATATCTGGCTGTCATTAGCTGTCCTTTCAGATCTATGGGTAAAGGATTGCATTGGTTAGTGTACGTAAGTTTTCCCCCTTTGTTGTATAGATTTGTTTTATCAATAAACGTTTTGAAAGGAATGGCTGGCTGGATTCTGTGTAAGTGTGTGTGGAGTGTTGATGGGCAGAGCTTTCTTTCTTTCTTTCTTTTTTTTTTAAAAGATTTTATTTATTTGACAGACAAAGATCACAAGTAGGCAGAGAGGCAGGCAGAGAGAGAGGGGGAAGCAGGTTCCCTGCTGAGCAGAGAGCCCAATGCGGGAGGTGGGGGGTGGGGGGGGTGTTGATCCCAGGACCCTGGGATCATGACCTGAGCCTAAGGTAGAGACTTAAACCCACTGAACCACCCAGGTGCCCCTGGGCAGAGCTTTCTAGAGCATTGGGGTCTAGGGATCAGGTAGGTACATTCACAGTGGCTACCTGTATTTGCCAAAGTGAGGAGAGATTTACTGGAAGTGTGGGTAAAGTGATATAATGTAGATTATTCCTGAGTAGAAACAGTTTTCTCTTATTCACCTTTATTTACCGTTCCTTCATCGACTGTATTACTCCAGGCTCTGGGCAATTTTGCTGACAGTTTCCAACATCCATATTAGAAGTGATTCCTACATTGACTACTTTTTAAAAGAGAGGATCTTTGGGCTTTTCTAAGACAGTGGTTCTCCTAGTGTGCTCCCCAGACCAGTATCTTCAGCATCACCTGAAAACTTGGTGGAAGTACAGATTCTCAGGCCCCATCCCAGACACACTGACTAAAGAATTTGGAAGATGAATCCCAGAAATCTATGTTTTAACAACTTCTCCAGGTGATCCTGATACACTCAAGTTTGAAAACCACTGTCCTAGGAGCAAAAGCCATTGCTGTCAGTTGTTCTTTTTATGTCTTGGGGGGATAGGGGTTGGAATCTCTGGTCTAGGTGTTTGGAATGAAATTTATTAAATGAAATAAACTGGTGAATGCTCCTTGACCAAAATCTCTGCTTTTGGTTTCATTTGCTCCTGTTTAAATTCTTACTTCTGGCTCTTTTTAGAAGAGCAGTACTTACTTTTGCTGTCCAGGGTTGGGGTTTCATCTACTCTGGTTATTCACTAATCCCTTTTGCCTTTTTTTTTTTTTTTTAATTTAATCATGGAGCCCAATGCAGGGCTTGAACTCACAGCTTTGAGATCAAGACCTGAGCCGAGACCAAGAGTCAGATGTCTAACTGACAGAGCCACCCAGGCACCCCCCATTTGATTTTACTTTACAGAAATTCTTTATAAAGATTGTGAGTGATACCCTTTCTGTTAAAAACTTCTTTCAGGGGCACCTGGGTGGCTCAGTCCATTAAGCTGCTGCCTTTGGCTCCAGTCATGATCCCAGGGTCCTGGGATTGAGCTGGGCATCATGCTCCTTGCTCATCTGGGAGCCTGCTTCTCCCTTGCCTGCTGTTCTCCCTGCTTGTGCTTGCTCTCTGTGTCGCTCCCTCACTCTGTGTCAAATAAGTAAAATCTTTTTTTTTTTTAAGATTTTTATTTATTTATTTGTCAGAGAGAGAGAGGGAGAATGAGTGAGCACAGGCAGACAGAGTGGCAGACAGAGGCTGAGGGAGAAGCAGGCTCCCCGCTGAGCAAGGAGCCCGATGTGGGACTCGATCCCAGGACGCTGGGATCATGACCTGGGCCGAAGGCAGCCGCTTAACCAACTGAGCCACCCAGGCATCCCTCAAATAAGTAAAATCTTAAAAAAAAAAAAAAAATCTTTCAGATTTTGATGGTAGGGGAGGGGAAATATTTGTTTCTATTAAAATATCATTTAAATTAAATTCTTTCTAACTAAGGGTCCATTAGGAAATCAAATTGGCTTTTTGACTCTTTCTGATTTATTGTGAAGAATTGTGTAAACTCATAGCCCTAGGTAATTATTAAACATTAGAACTATAGAACTTAAGAAATCATCTCGTCCTGTAGACCCACCTTAGGGGGAATCAAGAGTTAGAAAGGGGAAGTAGCTTGCCCCGGGTCAGACAGCAAGTTATTTTAGAGCTGAGGCTAACACCTGGAGTGCATTGCTGATTCTATGTTTCTGGAGGGAATGCAGAAGGACCAGAAGCAGAAGGACACTTTTCTGGCCTGAGTAGTTAGCTCAGGGAGAACTCCATTTTTGAACTTTATTTCTTGGAATAGAGTATCTCCTACATTTACGCGGTCCAACTTTCAGAAAATTGGGCTGTTAGAAGTCACAGAGGGAATTAGCAGCTGTTATAAGAAAAAGCAAAAGGATTGTTGCCAGACTTCTTAAATCTTGGCATATTTGAGAAAATGTCCAATATGTTACATATGCTCATTCATGTGTGTAAACCTTTGGCTATAGTGCTTTGTCAATATAAATATGTTCTGCATTATAAGTTGGTCTGAGTGCTGGATCGCATGTTTATTAGTCCCTGAGAACCCCTGTTCCGCTAGTTCTTTTTGCTTCATTTCTCCTGATCTTTTGCTCTTTCTTTGCTTTCCGCATAAAGTGTGAAGAAAGGGAGTGGGGAACTCTGGCAGAGCTGTCAAGAATTTCATTCTTTCTTCTTCCAAACCCTGCCCTCCCTTCCATCCTTAGTGACAATTACTTTCTGACCTCCACCTTGTCCAGAGGTTTAAGTTCAAACCATATAAGCCATGCTTCAGCAGAGTGGAAAAGTCAGTCCTATTTTTAGAACTGGGAAAGTACCAAAAAGTGGGTAGAGGCCCCCGTGAGGAAGTCCACTGTCACTCTCGAAGCTGGGTAGGCACAGACTCTTGTCCTATAGAAACAGTCAGTAAACCTAAGCGCACATATGAATACAGACATCAGTCAGATTGATTTCGTTACTCATATTTTTAGCACAACCAACTTCTCTGAGAAATTGTGAGAGGCAAATAGAAGCCATGTTTACTTTGTAAGTGAGTTCCTCATAGAGCTTTTTGCTCTGGGTCAGAGTCTTACCCCAGCTGGTAAGGTGAGTCAAGGGGCGTGCTGAAGCAGCAGAAACAAACCAGTGAGGAAAGGGAAAAAAAGTTAGGATTTAGTGGCCCTAGAAAGGTAGTGAAATATTTGCTCAGTGGGCCTATGGGCAATAAATAAATTGGTGGATAAAACACCAATTGTTCATCATTCCTTGGCTTTAGGCAGTAGTTTTCCAAACCTGTTTTAAAGAGGATAACCTGATTTGTCAAATGATAACTTTCCTGGAATCCTAATGTAAAATGAAGGAAAAAAACCCTGAGATGAAAGCGCAGCCAGTGTGAAGCATCTCCACAGGGCACAACTGGGGATTGGTTAAGGGTTAAGGCATTCAAGACTCCTTTGAAATGTAGTAATAGCACCTGGGAGGTATAACCTATTAAGCTATAGTATAATAACAGTTTGGGAAAACATGAAATAAATCACTTCTGGAATACTGTATTAACGTCTGGGAGTTATACTTTAAGAAGGGGAGAGAAAACCCGAGATTCTTTGAGTAGGATTTCCAGTGTTCAGTGTTTCATAGTGGAACTGGGTTTTGGAATCAGAGGTCTTAAATTCAAGTTTTCCCTCTGCTATTTAGTACCTGTGTGACTGTAGGCAGTTCATCCCTCTGACGTATACATTTTCTTTTCTGTGAGGTGGAACAGATTGTGTCACCCCCAAATAATGATTTTGACCTGATAACTTTTTACATTTTTTTTAAGTAAACTCTACCTTCAGCATGGGGCTTGAACTCACAACCCTGAGATCAAGTCTTGTCCTGTGCCCTACGGACTGAGCCAGCCAGGCACCTGTCCAGAGCTGATTATTATTATGTTTCATTATTTATTTATTTATTCATTCATTCCTTTATGTATTTCATTCCCAATGGTCTTTTTAAAAAAAATTAACATATAATGTGTTATTTGTTTCGGGGTACAGGACTATGAATTATCAGTCACAGGAGAATCTCTTCAAACTAAGTAGAAGGTACCCTTTTAGGTGTATTTACATTTACAAGGGAAATTTCCATTTGGGATGAGTCTGTCTCTAGAAACTCCCATTAATGGAGGAGCCAAGGACTCACATCTACATAACAACCGTACCCTGAGGTTTACTGTCGGTTGCCGGGTGGCCCCGCCTCACTGGCTTCCTACCCACCCCCTAAACATCTTCTTTTGTTTTTAACTGGAGGTGGTATTTAAGGTGGCTAATGGCCTGGGCCATTTTGGGGAGTTACTCAGTTTTCCTGGGTCTCCTATGTGTTTGGGAAGTTTATTTGCTATTAAACCTCTGTTTTTTCTCCAGTTCACTCGTCTTCTCTTACAAGGGGTTTCGGAGTGTCTAAGCCAGAAACCTAGAGGGTGAAAGGAAAATCATTTTCCCTCCTCTTCATCTACTTTGTGCCCCGTGAGGCTGGTCTTCAGGGACCGCTTTAAGGGCTCCCCTTCCCTCTGGCTTTTGATTGGTTTCAGTCAATGGGTGGTACCGACCGGAAGCTGGAGAGTGGAAGAAAAGAGAGAATGGGACTATTCCAGACTTTCTTCCAGAGGTAGTTTGGAATTGGCTTTGTTCCTCTACTGAATACCTCAGCTCCTGTCTAGTAGCTTTTCCCTGAAGTTTTCTGCACGTTCTGGTTACTCTTCCCTCCCCTGCCCTTTCAGGTAAGTGTGGTGTTTAAATTAGGATCCTGGTCTCTCTTCCTGGCCCTGGAATGCTTCCCTTTGCTTTGTTGATTTTCCTTAATTTTCCCTACAACATTAGAAATAGTCCTTTTATTAAATTGTCCTTTGAGTGTGCCATCTATTTCCTGAGGGGGGACTCTGATAAATCAGTATTAAAGACATTACCCCATTATTGAAATGCGTTTGCGTCTTTGGGTGTGTTGTTTCCTCAGGAACGTTTGTTATGTGAATAAGACTGTGGCCTTGGTATTTAACCGTCCGTTGACTCTCAGATTTTTTTTTGAGCATTTTATTTTATTTTATTTTATTTTTTAAAAAGATTTTATTTATTTGTTTGACAGACAGAGATCACAAGTAGGCAGAGAGGCAGGCAGAGGGAGAGATGGGGAAGCAGGCTCCCTGCTGAGCAGAGAGCCCGATGCGGGGCTTGATCCCAGAACCCTGGAATCACGACCTGAACCTAAGGCAGAGGCTTTAACCCACTGAGCCACCCAGGCGCCCCAAACATTTAATTTTTTTAAATTAACATATAATGTATTTGGTTCAGGGGTACAGGTCTGTGATTCATCTGTCTTACACAACACCTGACTCTTAAATTTTTATCTCTGGGCTTTCCTTACCTTATACTGTCTGTAGATGCCCAAGAATTATGGAGTCTGTTTGTGTACTACATACACCCCAGATTCACTACTTCAGGGCTTAGGTACTATAAGGCCACCCAATTCAGGGGTTTGCTCAGCCTGGGGCTAAGGACACCATGACCCAAGTTTTGTCCTTGTGGGAGACAGTTAGCTTGTCTTCTAAAGCTTTAGATGGTACTTAGAACCTTGTTCACCATTGAGTATTTAGAGGGTCAGTTAGGGTAAGAGGGCTGGCTCTGATAAAGCAGCAAAATAGTTCAGTCTACTGATCTTGGGTCAGTTGTGTCCTCTTTTTTAGGAAGAACAGTTATATTGTCTATAAAGGGGACAAAAAGCCAACTCAAATAATTACTAGATAGACTCTAATTCTTCTCAAAGAATATATACATCCTCTTTTGGGAGGTGCAACTTGTTACCTTTCCTTTCTGACCTGGCATTCAGGATATGTTTGCTATATTTATTTATTAAAGATTTTACTTTTTTGAGAGAGAGAGAGAGAGAGAGGGTGCACCTGGTAAGAATGGAAGGGTGGGAGGAGGGGCAGAGGGACAAGCCGACTTCCCTGAGACTACCACCTAAGCTGAAGTCAGATTCTTAACGGACTGAGCCACCCAGCTGTCCTGATATATTTGCTATATTTCAAACTCGGTTGGGACGCCTGGGTGGCTCAGTCCTTTAAGCATCTGCCTTTGGCTCAGGCCATGATCCCAGGGTCTTGCTCAGTAGGAGCCTGTTCCCTCTGCCTGCCGCTCCCCCTGCTTGTGCTCTCTATCTCTCCGACAAATAAATAAAATGTTTTTTTAAAAAAAAACCTCACAGTAAAAATCTCATTATTAGTTTCTGATATAACTACACCTCCCTTGTCATTAATTTGTTTAGTCTTTATTGAACTATTTGGTGGATGTTTATATTTTACGGAAGTTATTTTAAATTCATTAGGAAATAGGAAAAAAAATAAATTCATTAGGAAATAGTATAAGGGGGTGCCTGGGTGGCTCAGTGGGTTAAGCCTCTGCCTTCAGCTCAGGTCATGATCCCAGGGTCCTGGGATCAAACCCCACATCGGGCTCTCTGCTCAGCAGGGAGTCTGCTTCCCCTCTCTCTCTGCCTGCTTCTCTGCCTACTTGTGATCTCTGTCAAATAAATAAATAAATAAAATCTTTAAAAAAATCATGTAGATTAGTTTAAAAAAAAAAAAGGAAATAGTATAAGGACTCGGGGGGGGAGCTTTCATGAGAGTTCTAAGAATATGGAAAGATGAGGGGGGCAGATTGCCCTCTGAAATCAAGACGTAAGTCCAAGTAGATCTGCACAACCACCAGAGAGAAGATGGCTTTGAGACCAGAATTAGTGATGTGTTGTATTAATACATCTAAATAAAGACCATGTCAGTTAAAAAGAGGGTCAGTCAATTCAGCAAGCATAGAAGAAGGGCTTAGAGAGGCACATGTTAGCAGTGTCCACCCAAGCACGCTCAAGGCAAGAAAGCCTGAGGTAATTTACTTCTAGTATTTTGATCTATTGAGAGCATTTGAATGAGATGGATACATCGAGGTACCCCGCAATTTCAAGAATTTGATCAATTTGATTATTAATCCTTTTTATAATTTCAAGCTCCTCAGAAAACATTCTGAGTATGATGTGGCTTTCCAGGCACCATCACTGGGAGAAAAATCCACTATTCACATACTATGAAAAATCTAGTGTCTGTAACAGTTAATTGTCAGTGTAAAGTTAAGAAAAAGACCTTTTTTTTTATTGTGATCGGGCCTTCCATGTGGCATGTCTACAGAGAGAAAATACACTCGTCATGCTGACTTGATTATTCCAGTCCAGGTGAGGGTCATTTTTTACTTTGTCAATACATGAATTGGCATTTTGACTCCTGTCTCCCTCCGGGGAGCTTAATGAGCGAGCTTGCGTATCTGACTTCTCAGGAGGCAGAGGGCCAAAGGCAGGACCCTGGTGAATTCACAGAAGTACCGAGCAGCCTCCTGTGAGGCCTCTCTCGGGAGACAGCCTGTAGGCTTTGTCTCGTAATGACACGCTATGTAGCTGAAAGTGAGCATGCTTTTCTTTTATAAAATAACAGGGCTTCTAAATAGTCTCTTAGCCAGGGTAGGTTGGGGCTTTATCACAAGCCTGTGGTAAAATGCGAGCGCATTAACTTGCTTCCGTTTTTTTCTGTTAAATAAATGATTCACACAAAAGAATATATGTAAGACATATGAAAGTTATTAATCATCATAACAGAACAACTCTAAACCATCACCCCCCCACAGAACTAGCAAGTTAGAGATACTGTTGAAATTCCCGTGTGTTCTTCCCTGATACCTTATCACTGTTCGTGTCTCAGAAGGAGCTAATGTCCTGAATTCTACATTTCGTATTTCCCTTGGATTTCTTTGGTGCTTTGCCATACGTGTAGATATCTCTAAACAATTTGTTGCTCGTTTTTTTTTTTTTTTAAAGATTTTATTTATTTATTTGACAGACAGAGATTACAGGTAGGCAGAGAGGCAGGCAGAGAGAGAGGAGGAAGCAGGCTCCCCGCGGAGCAGAGAGCCCGATGTGGGGCTCGATCCCAGGACTCTGGGATCATGACCTGAGCCGAAAGCAGAGGCTTAACCCACTGAGCCACCCAGGTGCCCCTATTGCTCGTTTTTTGTTAAGTGTTGAGCTTCATAAAATTGTGTCAGGCTGATATGGTTTGGGAATGTTGGGATCCAGAGCCGACGGCCAAGAATTCCTGAGACATCTTTGGTGCAAAAAGGTGTTTTTTTTTTTTTTTAAGATTTATTTATTTAGTTATTTATTTGTCAGACAGAGATC
>PISX010007745.1:0-86899 GCA_004024625.1 Mellivora capensis
TTTTTTTTTTCAAGAAAGGCTCTAGGAAGCCATGTTCATAGCCTACATTCTCCATCCTCACTCTCGAGGCCCTGATTCTTCTTATTTCCAATCTCCCTCCAGATCAAAAAGGAGGGAAAGATATTTTTTCTCTCTCTCTCTTCTGATTTGGCCAAATTTGGATCATTCCTATCATTTCATACACTGATACCTGAACTTCCTGCTAAACTCTGATTAGGCCCATCTACCACGGGAGTTGACCTTTTCTAAAGGTATTTTAAATAACACTTTTCCCACACTGGATACCCACAAAGGTCAATATTTGAATTCTTCCCACTCTTAATTTGAAGCAATAAAGTCTTCTTCAACCTGCCACATACGAGCGAAGGCACTGTGTGGGGGGCGGCCTGTGGTGATTTCCACCCGGAGCTCCCCTCCCTCCAGAGGAAGAAACTTTCAGGAACATGGCTGAATCCAGACATTCATCCATCTAGCCGGTAAATCTACATAAAAGCGTAATTTTTTAGACAAAAAATTCCAAGTCCAGCCACACTCAAGCTGTGAAGAGTACAGTCCTGCTATTATTATCTTATTGCCTTCTAGAACCCAGACATTTGTTTACAGACATCCTGAAAAATGGAAAGAGATTCTGCCTTCCTAAGTGTGTGTGTGGTCCCTGAGGAAGTACTTATTCAGCCTCTATGGTCTACACATTCATTCTTTTGCTCCAATATCCGTGACTCCATGACCGACAAAAAAATCTGGAAATAATTTTTGATGGCCAAAGCACGGGTGACCTAAAGACCACTGAGTTACTGAGGCCAGGTTAAATCATGTGAGATTTCACTAGTGTGCGCACACACACACACACACACACACACACCAGCAATGATCACTCGCTCCTCTCCCGCCACCCCTGCACCCAAACAGGGTGAGCGTCGAGCAGCCCTCCCTTCAGCGTCCTCACCGACATCCCCACACCCACAGGCTGGAAGGGAACTTGGAACGTGCCTTTTCACTCTGGTGCTAAACACGATACAGCCCTGACTCTTTTCTTAAACATGCTTGAGAGGGCCCCTGAATTTCATGACTAAATGAGTTTCATTGTTGTTGAAAAATAAAGGACTTGCTTAAGTAGTTTCATATGTAAACAGCCGAGCGAGGAGGAGCACCCTCACTACATTACAGTGTTCTCTTTTATTGTTTGCAGTTTCCAGTTTAGGATTTATCCAATTATCTATCTATTGTCTGGCAGGCCTGGCATGGGGGATTCCGGTTACAGGAAATGCTCCTGTGACTGCAGGCCCAAAGCAAAGCCCAGAGCACAGGGCAGCATATCCAAGAGGGGTGTGTATGCTCTGGAGGGGGAGGCCGCCCAGGCAAAAGAAGCCAAGTGTGAAGTTCAAGTACTTATAACTGCTTTGCATAGATCTGTCACTTCCTGCAGGAAGGGGAGTAAAACCCGATGAGGGGTGTGATGGTGGAAGCTACCTGAGAGGATGGCTAGCACCCACGCTTGGAAAGGGTCTGGGGCACAGGCGACACCATGGGGACACCATGGGGCCCATACATTGAGGTGGACAGCCAATTCGGCTGAGCTGCTTACGGAAGTCCTCTGATGGGGGATTTGGGAAGCTTGGGGGCGGACAGACAGGCTTTCATGGGGGAAAGACTGAGGTCAGCTCGGCCCCTTTGCAGCTCTCTCTCAGGGAACAAGTTCTCACTGAGAGACCCTGAACCTCAGTCTCCATTCTACTGATTGTCAGGAGATTCCTCCAAAACCTAAGTCAGATCGCCTCACTTCTCTCCTCAGAACCATCTATTGGGTTCCCATCCCACACGAAATGAAACCCGAAATCCTTTCGAGGGTCTGCCGGGGTCTACATGTTTCTCGAGGAGAGCAGACCACCCCAGGGCGTTCGGGAAATCCGCGCCAACTGTCCTGGTAGTCACTTCACCGATGGTGTTTAGAAGGTCATGACCTTAAATGCGTGGGATGGCCCGGCCTGACCAAGAAATGTCCCACATCCCCTATGACTTTCCACCATCCCCGAATGTCCCTTCCAGGGAGAAACTGACTCCATTTCACATGTTAACACCGTGTTTTCTCCGAGATCTGCATAAACACACAATCCAGGAACGCAATAGGGAGCAATCTATTTTGTGTCATTTAGAACTTCCCTCAGAACTGTTCACCACTTCAGAAATCTCACATCACTAAAGGCCACACTGATTGTCCCTGAGTTGCCCATATAACACATCTGCAGCACCTGCCTTGAGGGCTGACATGTTTTCGGGGATCCTATGCGGGGATCCCAAACATGTGACCACACCATGATGACGTCTGGTGTAGCTGTCTCACCCAGACACATTGAAACAGTCATTTTATTCCAGACACAGATGAAAAATGGGCAAGAGACTTGAACAGGCATGTCACAAAAGCAGATGATCAATAAACATGAAAAACAATTAGTAATCAATAACGAGTTACCAGAGAAATGAAAAAAAAAAAAAAAACCCACAATGTGAGGCCACTACGAACACACTAGAATAGCCAAAATAAAAAGACTGACAATTCTAAGTTTGCAGTTAACTATCGGGAACTCTCAAGCACAGCTGGTGTGAGTATAAACTGATACAACCATTCTGGGAAACGGGCTGGCGTTGCCTCGATGACGGCTCCACTCCTCGATATGCACCCAACAAAAAAGTAGTCTACACATACAACAGAATATTATTCAGCCTTAAAAAGGAAGGAAATTTTGACACACACTACAATGTGGATGAACCTTGAAGATATAATGCTAAGTCACACAAATATGATTCCACTCATACGAGGGACCTCGAGTCATCAAATTCCTAAGAGACAGAAAGAGAATGGTGGTTGCCAGGGGCTGAGGCAGAGTGGAGAATGGCAAGTGAGTGTTTAATGAGTCCAGAGCTCCTGTCTGAGAAAACGCGGGAAGTTCTGGAGGCAGATGGTGACGGCAGCACAAAAGCCATTACCGAACCGCTCTAAAATAAAGTAGTAAATTTCATGTTATATATATTTTGCCACAATTTTTTAAATGACTTTGAAATTCAAAAACAGAAATGGTAGCAACAGTAATTGTAAGGAACTTCCACAAACCAGACAAGGTAACTTTAACACGGACACGACTGAGAGAAGACACCCGTAGAGGCTCATGGTCTATCCGTCTGGCTGTTGGTAGTTGCTGGTTTTTTACGACTCCAACCAAGATCAGTGAACAATTTCCCTAAGTTATTCCATGCTTCAACATAAACACCAACAGGAATTTCTAATGGTAAGGAGTGAACTAAAAGGAGTCCACAGCGGTAACCAGTATTACCAGCTTTACCAAATATTCTATTTGTAGCATAACCGTAGCCCATAGCCATCATCAGCTAAGGTAAACTTAATGCCAATGGCTAAATTAAAGATTCTCGTTGATTAAAAGAACTTTAATATTTCTCAACCTAATAATTCAGTTCAGTTAGCGCCGTCACCCCCAAGTTCTTGGCATACATAATTAAGAAGGTTAAGCGACAGCTCACCCTATGATGATAATTAACTGCAACTCTGATTATCTTTAAATAGCAATTTCAATCCATAAGACGCAACTCGTACTTATTTCTCTCATCGGCCAAAAGATCAGAATTTACCCCGGAAGTTTATCAGAACTGCTTCGAATCTTCAAAACCCAGATTGGCCTGCAAGAGCCTAATCATGGCCTTGAAAATGAGCCGCTCCCATATCCACTTTAACCCTTGGTTTAAGCAATAAAGAAAGTTGACTTCGTTTATTTTCCTTTTCTCCTCCTGAACAGAGAGATCCAATTTATAAAGCATGTCAGTGAAATGAAAATCTTAATTTCAAGCTTAGCTTTAACATCTACCTAAATAATACTTGAAACGCCATTACAGGTTTTACTCGAAGCACCGAAGAGTTGGCATTATGACCCCTGTATGATCTAGTAATGACTTCTGTGAAAGGCACTGAATCTCTGTAATCATCAAAAGTGAAATCACCGCTGTCAAAACACTGGCCCTGGCCCACAGGAAAATGCTTGATAAATGGCAGTAAATAATATAATAATAGCAAGAGCCGAGCGTGCGTGGTCCGTGTAAGCTAAATGTATTATCCCATTTTAGCTTAACAGATTTTAGAACAGTCCGCGATTCCATCCCATTTTGTAAATTACCAAGCTGCATCAATTCAAAAAAATTCTTCTGAAACTCAATTCCCAGGCATTTGGCTTTTGTTCCTGGGATTTCCACTGCCTTAGAGGATCCAGCTTTAATGGGCTCTTTCTGAGAAATCTTCCTACGGTTCTGAGAAGTACTTTTATCGAACGCACCATTTAACTTCATTTTGCAATTAATGAAACTCTCAGGACATATTTCCCCTCCCCACCCCTTTTAATTCTAGTTATTTTTTTCTTGCCTTTTGGGTAATTAGGAGCAGAAAACTACTCCCACTTGGAACTAAAGGCAATAAACATGGCAACAAAAACACCAAAAGCCAAAACAAATGTCATTTGCAGAGTTCTGCAAAGCCCATCCTCAGAATTAAAAACATTCTGTGTCACCACTAAAGGTCTTTTTGTTTGCTAGCTATCAAAGGGATCACTTTCTGATTTCAGTGAAATTCGACCAAATAGTAAAGCTTTTCAAGTTTTTGGTCCTCCTTGACATGAACACTTAACCTTTTCCAGCCTGGGAGGTAGATTCTTTCCTGCCTCCGCCACTCGACCATTTTGGTAATAAAACAAACCACCAATTTAGTTGTTTATTTTGTTAGCCTAAAAAGGTTTGCATGGTTAACTGAATGCAAATGTACCGTGCTGCTCTTCTCCTTTTAAAGTTTTAGACAAATCGTCACTGGACAGATTCAGCCAGGAATGACCCCTCTGCTTGTGAGACCCGCGTCCCAAACTAGAAACATGACAGAAAAGTGGGCAATTTAAAGTGGGCAATTTATAAAGAAGCCCATTCCTTCCAAATCACTCTTCACTGGGTGGTGAAAAACCATTTCAGTCACTTTCCCAGTCACCCAAGTGCACAACCCCAGAATTTTCAGTTCAATTATATTCCTAGTAAGCCCCAGGGCCCCTCTGGTGATGGAGAAAACCATCAGGCTCGGGGCAGGGGAAGCAAAATTCGCACTCGAATGTGAGAATAAATGGCTCCCACAGGATTCTCTAGACTTCCTACTTTGAGGTAGATCAAGAGCAATTTTAAAATAAACTTGGCGTTTGTGTCTCAGTCCAGTGGAAAATCTGACTTCAGACCCTTCAGTGACACAAAAGCAGCTTTTCTTTCCTGTGCAACCGGGATCCAGCTTTTGTCACCCTAACTGTAGCTGCTCACCAAAAGGGGTACCTGTGTGCCGCGGGAGGCTTGGAAGCATGATGTTGGCAATCTTCGCCTGGGGGAGCATCTGATTCCCGGGTCCCACCCTCCACCCCATATATCCTGATTAAATTGGTCTGAGGCGTGGCCCGGGATTTTTAAATGTTGCCTTGGCGATTTCAATGTGCGGCCAAGGTTGAGACGC
This sequence comes from Mellivora capensis, assembly GCA_004024625.1. Taxonomy (NCBI): domain Eukaryota; kingdom Metazoa; phylum Chordata; class Mammalia; order Carnivora; family Mustelidae; genus Mellivora; species Mellivora capensis. The sequence goes on from PISX010007745.1 coordinate 5,537, forward strand.
CCAAGTGTCAGTCAGCCCAGGCTGCTACCGGAGAAGAGCATCCACCCAGCGATCTATGAACAACAGCAACTTACTTCTCACGGTTCTGGACACGGGGAAGTCCAAGATGGAGGTGCTGGCAGATTCCGTGTCTCAGGAGAGCCCACTTCCTGGTTCACGGTCAGCCATCTTCTGTGTCCGCTCAGGCCAGGAGAGGCGGGGAGCTCTCTGGGTCTCTTTTATAAGGGCCCTAATCAGATTCATGAGGGACCCACCTTATGACCTACTCATCTCCCAAAGGCTATGAATTTTGGGAAGGAACACAAATATAGAGTCTATAGTAACCAAAAATCAGGTCGAGATGCCCCCATGCCAAGCTAAGGCCTAGGTGGGGCCCCCTCCGGCGCGGAGCTCACGCAAGTGCTCTGAGGTAAATGGCGTCAGGGCTGAGCTGAGGTGCTGGTGCTAGCAGGAGCCCCAGGATCTGATCAGCCATCGCCTTCTCCCCACTCAGAAGACTAAGAGTTCCCCAAACAAGGGCGGGGGATGGTGGAGGTAGGGGGAAGATCACACATAATTCTGCAGGGCTCTCATGCAAGGACCCAAGTGTGGTCCTGATTATAGTCTCCCTTCTCTGGGGGCCCCAGAAGGAGATACTCCCAGGAACTGAGTTGAACCAAAGGCGTTCAGACTCCCCACAGGGGTCATTCCCAACAAGGTGGCCGTGCACGGCTGTGCCCTGGGCCCGCTGCCTCGGCGTGAGGCTCCGTATCCCTCCCTACACCACGTGTACGGCCTCTGTAGTCCCTTTGTGGCAGGGCTTCTCCCAACACTCTATGGGGAACTTAAAACCAGCTGGTTGCTTTGAAACCTTAGATCCAAAAAAGTTACCTTCAAACCCATGCCTCAAGGGCCTAAAATCCCAGAGCCGAGACTCGTACTGCCCCTAACGGTTCGAACACCTCATCCGAAATGGCCATGGGGCCTCCTGACTACATTTCGGGTTGCAGTGTAGTCTAGGTGAAGCAGGAGAGAAGCGTGGGTTTTCCTCCCCCAGACCCAAGACAGGCTTCCGCAGCTCTGGATCCAGACTGAGAACCGGAAGGTCACAGGGGCTAGGTCCTCTCAGGCTCCACTCCAGCGAGTGTAGACGCCAGGGGAAAAGGGAAAGGAGTTGCTGGCAACGCGTCGCAAAGGCCCAGAGCTCTCGCGAGACCAGGCTCCCCACCTCTCACTCTGTCTTCAGGCCCAGGGCCTGTGGCTGCGCCACCCAAGGGACCCAGAAGGGCCTATAAGCAGCCCCTGGAGGAAAGGGGGCTGGAACAAGGATTCGCTTTAAATGGAAAAACAAAGGTCATTGAGGGGAACTTCTCACTCATCCAAGAGCCTTGTGTACTCAACTCCCCTGGCAAGGAATGAGGGCTCGTTGTTCCCTGCTGAAGACCATTGCCCTGGAGATGGGCTGGGTGGGAAGAAAAATGTCGGTGGAGGCTCTGTCCTTGCTGTGTTCTGTCTCTGGCTGACCTCTGGAACTGAGCCCCAGGCGGTGGAAGGGGCCCTTGCGATGCTCCAGATGTCTCCCCAAGGCCGCACGGCCTTAACTGGGGCCGTATGTGGGTAAGAGAGCACCCTCCCCGCGATCTTGTGAAAGGGGAACATATGCAAGTACAACATGGGTTATGGCCGGGGAGGTGCCGGACGGGAGAAGTGTTCTAGAGGCCTGTGTGGGCCACACACTGAACATATGCGAGCCATGTGCTGCGGCTCTGACACGGGAACGGAACGCTGAGCCGGGCTTTCACCAAGAGGCTCACTGCAGAAGGGAGAGACAGTAAGAGCAAAGTGGTGCTGGCAACGGAGGGAGAATGAATGGGGGGGGTAGTTGGAGGAGGCTGGAAGTGCACCCACTCGATTTCATTCAGCGAGCACGTCTCTGTACTCCCTGCCTTCTGGTGGCCACTTACACCCGACGACAGACAGACTACGGAGGGGGTGTGGGGAGGTGGGAGGTACCCGTATCGGTTCCCAGCGGCCATATGGGGGGGCTTCTGCACCCACTTTCCGCAGCAGCAGCCTGCCAGGCTCCATCAGGGCCAGGATGCCCGTCCTGCACTGGGTGTATCTGGACTGTGTCCTAAAAGGGTCTCCTGGGGGGCTCTGACCCTATGACAGCTGTTTGAAAACAGACCACAAGACCCGTGAGGTAGTCACAGCTTCGGGACATGGGTAAGATAAAATCTGCCCCCAATCAGGCGAGCTCCCCGTACACAAAACGGGAGCACCATGTAAAAAAGAACGGCCTCGCTGTTCCTTTTACGATCCTTAAAGTTGCTGCGATTGTCCAGGAATGAATTTCAGTTCGTCAGATATGAACTGAGAACCTCTTACACAGTTGGTGGGGGAGGACACACAGGGACATACATGAATGATTACGATCCAAAGCTACTGTGCCTTATATAAAGACCGAGAGAACCCAGACAAAGGGAAGGTTAATTCTCATTGAAGGAGAGACTCCACGAAGAGACTGGGGCTGTTGGGGGTGGAGGGGAGAGCAGGAAGGAGAGAGGAGACAGAAGGGGAGAGGTAAGCTGGAATGAGGACAAGTGCCAGCCCAGAAAGCCCCTGCATAAGAAGCTACAGAGTTAGGATTTGGGGGCAGTTTCGGGGTGAGGGGTGAAAGGTGACATGAGAGGTTGGAGGTGGCACCGAATCATGGGAAGGAGGTCAACATTTCCTTAGTACCTAAACCTCACGAAAACTCGGTGCCCCAGGGGTAGATGTTACCACCCCCATTGTGGATCTGGGTCTCCTGACTCCCGTGACAATAGGAAGACCCATCCTAAACGTGTCCCACACAGCTCTGAGGGCCTTGAAGGAACTCAGGTCTCCAATACAGGACACCGAGGAGATAACCAGCACATTCCACAGCAGCACTCACTCTGAACCACCTCTGTACACAACTCTCCCCACAACCTCTTATCCTCTGTAGCTGTCCTCTTGTCTCCCTTACCTTCTTTCTCTCCTACCCCAGTAGCTGCGCAGCACCATTTCTTGCTCAGAGCAACTGACTGCTTTTCTGCTCTTCCCACCAGTCACCTGAACTGGGAAGACAAAGGGGGTCTTCAGGAGCCAACTTTCTTAGAAGGTATTAAGAATTTTTGAGGATAATAGTTTTATACTCTTGACCAGCCGCAAACTAACAAGGAAACAGAAGCTCCGAGAAAATGAGGATTTCTCAAGGTCTAGAACAGGTGTTTTAGGAAGATATTTTGGCAAAGAGAATGAACAGGGCTGGGAACAGGTGCTCAAAGAGAGCGAGGCCAATTCATAACTCTCCCCGTGAGACCCTTCAAAGGTGGGCTTGAGATGTGCAGGGAATTTGTGTCAAGAAGGAACCACGAAACTATAGACTATAGATTTTTAGAGCTGGAAAGGATCTCCAGACATTATCCAGGAAAGTTCTCCCTCACAGATGAGAAAACAGAGTTGAAAATGATCTAAAAGTTTGGGCTTTGTCTGGGTGGATGGTGATATCATTACCCAGACAGAACAGACAGAGAACAGCAGCTCAAGGAGGAAGTTGATGAGTTCACTTTTGGACATTTTGAATTTGGAACATTTATGTCACCAAGATTTCTTTTTTTAGTTTTCAGGAATTTGAAAACAAAATTGTTGGGTTTTGGCATTGAAAGCACTATCTTTCCACAAATACCATTTCACTGCAGCTACAATAAAAAAGAACTCGTGGCTAGAGCGTCCTACGTGAAGATAGCACATTATTCCGAGGCTGTGTGTTGTGACCAACAGTCACTCAAAATCACAAATAGAGAACGATATGGATCCAATAAAAATTTTAGGCACTTTCTCCATAAATCTGTTTCCCACTATCACTACCCTATTTTCATATACCTACGCTACAAAGGATAAATTTCTTCCTTATTGGTAACATACAGATCAAACTTTGAAAAACAGTTGTTTTCCATTCTTACTGATGCCCGGATGTAATTCACTGTTGTTTTATTTCTGTTTTTGTTTTATAATATGTAGCAATTAACCAAGGAAGATGAACACTTACTTGCTCCTACTCCAGGGGCAGCAGTCTAGCAAAAGTTTCAATGCTGCAGATGAAAAAAAAAAAACAAAAACAACCTCAAAATCAAGGAGACTTTTGTCACTCTTTCAGAGCAATTTGCAAAATGCCTTGATTTGGTTGTCAGGAAGCGAAAAGAAGTAGCGTTTCCAACCCCCTCCCAGCCACAGGGATACGTCGCCAATTTTAAGAACAAGATCCTCAAAGTTGCAAACCACCAAGAAGGCAGAACTTCTTGGCAGCAAGGTTTATTCACAGAATAACAAAATATAAAGTTAATAATATTGAAAATAACTGCAGTTCTGTTTCTTCAAGAGCTGAATAGGGTGACTGCAAAGATGGGGAGTCTTGGCAAGAAGGTAGAATGGAAGCACCTTCTGGTAGAGATCTTGGCTTTGCTTGCTGATGTAACCAGATGCCTCGCACTGAGGCAAGCACTCACTAAATAATTGCTGAACGAATGAATGGAGCCAGGAGGGAAGTGAAAGAATCTTAAAGTAAGGGATGGCAAGACCACTATACTTCATTCGCAGATTCATTCATTTGGCAGATGTCATTGAGCACCCATTAGTACGAGACCACCAGGCACAGGGGTGACCAAGGTGGGGCTGGGCCTCCACATACTTCTTGCCTAGGAGAGGAAGAAAGACAAGGAAAGCAAACATCCGTGCCTCAGAGCAGAATCAGAGCTTGGAAGGGAGGCCCAGGGGAGGCTGGAGGCATGGTAGAGACGTAGAGGTCAGCGGAGTCGCTTTCAATAGGGACACCTTTCTTCCTCCAGGGGAACTGAGCCTAAGTGGATGCAGAATTTTGGAAAACATGGATGGAAGCAGAGCACTATGAGCATTAAAAACAGCAGGAACAAAAATGCCCAGAGCAGAGAAGACAGGATGGGTCTGAGGCCTGGCCAACCTTGCTACGGAGCAGCGGGGGCCGCTGAAGGACGAGCATTCCAGCAAGGGAGGAACTTAGCAGCAAGCTCCTTTTCCTTCTACGAGAAGAGGAGCCTTTTTGTTTTTTAATCAAGGGAAGAATTTTCATCAAGTCTGTTATAAGACATAAACTGGAAGGAGCAGACGCTGGAGCAGGTTAATGGGGTCTCCAAGGCAAGAGTTATTCAGGGCAGTGCAGCAAGCCTAGGAAGTCACCAAGGATGGCAGGGCCTGGGGCTCCCTGCACGGGCTGAGCAGAAGCACGAAAAAGGCATCCTAAGTCCTGCCTCTGGGTGACGGAGATGACGGTGCCCACGTGGAGCCGAATGGCAGAGTCCAAGGAAGGTTCTGGAAGGATAATGAGTTTATTCCTGCATTAAGTATTTGTGATGATATGTTAAGTTTGTGCTGCCCACAGGAGACCTGGGAGGAAAGGTTCATCAGGACACAGTACACAGGGGCAGAACTGGACTCTGCAGAGAAAGCCGTTTGAGAATCATCCGCCTATATGCGCTACCGAAGCTCTGGGGATAGAGAAGGTCCCTGGAAAGAAAGTTAGGAAACAAGAGAGAGAAACAGTATTCAAAGGCCTTCCAAGCCATCTACTCAGCATGTCCCCTCAGAACATGGTTTTCAAAGCAAAAGAGAATTCCTAACCCTGGTTTTTAACTTGGAACAAAGAAAACGCCGCAGCATCTCATCCATAATAAGGGCCAGAGCAGCAATCCTTTTCAACAAAACCCAAGCTAAATCCCACTGGTGGCCTTGGACCTGAGAGAGGGAGCGCGATGGAAGGAGGAGCATGTCGCCCACTGCTCAAGCCGGCCCTCCTTCCACGGACTTCCTTCAAGCTTTGCCTGGCAGGCCAACAGCCCCACGGGCTTCGAGAAACCCTCGGGTAGAAGGCCAGGGAAACGAATAACCTGATTCACCTCATCTGCAGCCACCACAGACAGAAAAACAAGAGAAGATGTGCGCGCTGTGTAGGAGGAATGTTCCTTTCCTACTCCCACCCGCATCCCGCCCGTCTCTCTGTCCCAGGTCATTATCAACACATTTCAAACACGGAGAAGATGTTGATAAAGCCGCTCAGCATCTGCTCCCTCCTCCACAGCGGAGCCCTGCGTCTCACCACCGAACCTTCCCACCTCAGCGTGGAACAAAAAGCCTGACTTCTACCCCCGGCACCCACAGCTGTTTTCCACGAATAGAAAGAACCCAGCCAACCCCGCTGGCTCTTTGAAGGTACGATATCCTTTTCCTGTGGCCTAATTTAGCTGCACATTGAAAAGTGCAAAAAAAGCAAAAAAAAAAAAAAAAAAGGATGAGGTTTTCACAAGAGTTACTTAGTGGGATGAAGCAAATTTTCTTCCAATGTCAAATTCTTGAGGCGCATGTGCTGGGTTTACATTCTTCATTTGTTGAAAGAATCTCTAAATTATTCCCAAAGTGTATTATCATTTTGACCGAGGAGATGGAAGTTCACGGCTGTGAGAAAAATATTCTGTGTTTTTCAAAAAGTCATCACTCTTCTTATCAAGGACTCACAGGACCGTGTTGATGGGAGCATTACCTAGCTGGACAGCCACCGGCTCACGCGGCCTAACGCCCTTCAACAGGCCCTCATCAGCTCTGGAGCCGATACTCATCAGGTGTCCCGGGCTCCACAAGCCTGCGCCTGGCATCATTCACAGAAGGTGGAATGAACAGAGAAAACACCCTCTTGGGGTTTGTAGTTAAACCAAGGTGTCCTCTCCCAACGTGCAGAAGTACAGCACCCGAGAGCCCATTCAACAGCACGAAAGCGAGCAAACGGCCTCGAACTACTTCGTTCATCTGGAACCTTCTCTGTCACACTATCCACTGAGGTCCTGGGCTACTCGTGAGTATTCATTTTTCTTCCTCATTAAAACAGACCAGAACTGCTGCATGGATGTTTTCGATGCTCTCCCTTCCCATGGAGGAAAGGGGGAAGGGGACCATACTGAAAGAGACATGGAGCCTATGTTATGTCTCTTTTTCCTAATCTTAGACTCCTAAACAAGGGAGTGTATTTGTGAAGCAGAGGAATGCCACGGGAAGAAAGCTGGGTTAGAGCCCAAGAAGCCTGGGAGCAGTGCTGAGCTCACGGGAGTGAGACAGAATGGGAGAGCTCCATGGGGCTGCCTCTTTGGCGTGGAAACACGAGTCCAGACAAGAAGGGAAAGACGTCACAGGTCAGCTAGAGTGGTGCTCAGGGATATGTTTGGAGGGTGGTTTGTTCCAACATGGAAACCTACAAACAGTCCATTTGGTTTTCAGAAAAATGCCGAAAGGATTCAGCACAAACTTTTTTTTTTTAAAGTTTAAAAGATCCTTAAGAAGGTGAATACATTCAGGGTTATGCCTATAGTTGCCCATGCCTGGGACCATCCCAGTTTCTCCCGATGTCCCAGTGTAGTAATTAATAACACCTCCTTTCACCCTTGTAAGGTCCCAGCTTGGACGGTAACATTTACAGTCATAGATATGAATGGACGGCAATCTGATAGATTAAGGCAGACACTGAAACAAATACAATATTTTAGAAAGATTTTATTCTTCTGAACCAAGGAACAAGGGTTAGAAATGATGCAGGCTTTACATATCGCCTTACATCCACAGTTCCAGGCAGGGCCTTGCACTCTGTGATCAGAGTGCTTCTGTGGCTCCCCCACAGAAGAGGGGCTTGTGCGTGGCACTGAGCAGGTGAGAATGGCAGAGCCATTCTCTCCCACATCTTAAATGAGTGGTCCTTCGGCCATGAGACAGGGCACTGAGGACTGGCTTAACGGTTTTCTCTGACTCTGTGGGTGAAACGTGAAACGGGTGTGTGTATGGGGAGGGGGGCTGTCAGAGAAGGCTTCTGCTGCAGAAGTTTCCATGGAGTGAAGCGCTCTCCCACACCATGCACCAGGAAAGAAAACGAGCTCCCTACTGAAGACGGAAGGTCTTCACGATCTGGTATCTTCCCATTGCAGATGACAAGTCATGTCAGCAATGGCTCTCCTACCGCAAGCCAGTGTCTGCTGGAGGAGCCTTGCTTTGGCGGGGCAAGTTCAGAAGAGTGGAGCTGGGCTCGAAGCCTCCCGTGCACCCGGCTGGACCCAGCCTCCTCCTACCAGCATCCAGCCAGGCTCTCAGTGGCTGCTTCCCCTGCATGCTCTCACCCTGCACCCCCCACTGCCCGAGAGAGAGAGAGAGAGAGAGAGAGAGAGAGAAAGACCCAAGCAGCAGGATTGGTGAGACAGGTCTAATCACATGAAACCAAAACACTTCTCCGGACCGCACTACCCAGAACGAAATGCTCTCTGATCCCCTGAGCACTTTAAACCAAAACACCCTCAAACCCTGAACATCAGCAGCGCACATACTTCTCTTTTTCGGGGCTGTGAAGGGAGGGTGGGGTGCGGCACAGAACAACAATTTTCATCAGAGGAAAACCCCCGATACACAGGCTGACACCTGCTTTATCTATTCTCTTCCCAACCAAGTTAAATCATCACAAACAGTCTCAACAAAATATCTTCTGCGGGTCCAGGGGTGACAGTGACCAGGCAAGGACCGGGCACGTGTCGGGTGGCGTACATGTCAGCGTGGGGTGTGAACGGGGTACGTTCCCGACAGAGGCCCCAAAGGGGGTGAGTGCCTGGCGTGGACATTTGGTTATTCCCCAGCCTGTTGGTACAGGGCCTGGGGGAAGACAAGCACATCTCAAAATCCTCCTACGTTTTCACTAACCCACCCACAAAAACAAACTGTAGCTAGAAACTTCCAATGTCTCATTTCAAAATTTAAAACAAGATTTTGAAATGGGAAGATATAAGAGACCGCATATGGAGACAAATTCCTCTCCCCCCCTCCATTCCCTATCTTCTACAGGTACCCACTCTGAAAGAGCTCATCTTTAGATCTTTTTTTAAGAACTAGCTGCCTACCAGAGATCTTCACTTCGACACTTCTTTTTTCAAATCTAGCATCTCCTTGCCATGTGATACCACGACACTTAGAGCTGGTGGAGCGAAAGCCTGTCATTCTTAAAACACGAAGAGAATAATTCAGCGCCTTTTTTTTTTTTTTTTTTTTTGTGATCACAGAGAATGCAATTAATACTCTGGCTGCCTTGGTATAGACCAAACCTTCTGCCACAGTGTTTTGTGCTACTGCTGTCTCGGGCAGCTCTGCCAATCTTTTCATTCCAACAGAAACGATGCCAGGCTTCTCAGCGCTCGGCAAAGTATAATGAGGCGGAAGAGGTGGCTGGAACCCTCAGTGGGGGAATGTGGTCCTGGGGTGATGTTCTACGAAGTACATAGCTACCTCGAGATCCAAGGGCTTTTGTCTCCCCACACCTCCCAAAAGCAATTAAAACCTAGTCTTTACAAAAGAAAGGAGTGAAATATTAAGTCTTCATGGATAGCCCAAGAGTTTTCAGTTCATAGGCAGTACAAAGCAGGAAACACAGCTGCAGACAGAGAACGAGCAGTGATTGACTACAGCATCTGATCAACGTGGGGGAGAATTACTACCTGCACAACAGGTAGACTTCCAAGATATCAGATAAGAAATAATTATGACTCACAGAAAGGACAGGGGTGAAGAGAAGAGAGCCAGGAAAGAGAAATATGTATACATGTTTGTAGACATTACGCTACAACACCCATGCACCGGCCAAAGCTCTAGGGGAATCCTAGACCCAACCCCTGACTCATTCAGGGCCAAATAATGGTCCAAGCCAGTGATGGTATTTACCATGGATCCCAGGGGCCCCTGAGTATATTAGACAAAAGAAAAAGCGGTAAAACCAAACCCCAATGCTATCACTGATTGGATATTAATACCACTCTACTCGATTCCCTAGCCTTCGAAACTTAGAGAATCACAAAATCTAGTGAGAGGCCCTCTAATCCAACTCTCTCATTTGCAGATAAAGAAACGGAAGTTCAGAGGAGTGTGCGACGCACCCAAACAGCAAACGGCTCAGAAGGCCGGGACACGACCCAGGGCTCTTGGCCCCCGGCCCTCAGTGCTGGGCTAATCTCACCCGCCAGACCAGCCACGGACTCCTGACCTTGATAGCTTCTTCTTCGCTACAAGCGTACCTCCCCCATCCTGTGTCTGGATTGAGTGTGTGATACTGTGATATAATAAGAAATATACACTTGCTCTTCACCTCCGGTTCCTGGCACAGAGCTCCTAAAACTCTTGGAATTTCCTGAATGACAGCAGTGATAGTGGTATCTTTTGTTATAAAATACTCCTCAGTCCCCAGTTCCTGACACCCTTGGAATCTCTACTGATGAGTGTCTTTTGTATGCTAATTAGATGACTAGAGGCGGGTGGTCTTGGATCGCCTCAGGATGGAGGGGAGGCCTGTCACCAGAAAGTTCAAGACTTGACAGGGGGATGGAACTTTCAGCACCAATCCCCAGAACCTTTTCTGGAGAGAGAGGGGCTAGAGAATGAGTTAATCACTACAGCCAATAATTTCATCAATCATACCTACTACGTAATAGAAGCTTCATTCAAACCCCTAAACTGTGGGGTTCTGAGAGCCTCCCGGTTGATGAACAGTCCAAGAGGGCGTGAAGCTCGCCGGCACTTCCCCCATTCCTTGCCCTATGCACTTCTTCCATTCGGGTGTTCCTGAGTTGTACCCTGTATTACAAACCGGTCACAGTAAGTCAGGTTTATTCCTGAGTCATAACCACTCCAATGATAACCACTCCAATAAATTACCAAACGTGAGGAAGGGGTAGTGAAAACCTCTGGTTTGTAACTGGTGGGTCAGAAGTGTCTGTAGCTCAGACATTGGTACCTAAAGCAGGGGGCAGGCTTTGGGATCTGATGCTAACTCCAGGTAGTCGATGTTAAAACTGAATTAAATGGCAGGACGCCTAGCTGACGTCCAGAGATCAGAGAACTGGTTCCTGGGGCGAGGAACTCCCTTCCACATCTGCTGTTCCAAGTGCTGGGAGTCCAGTAACTCATAAGGGACCCCTGGGATCTGATCCCTGCCTCTTCTGTCCAGGGTAGCTTCTTTGTCCTTCCATCTTGTGGACAATCCAACTCAGTCTCAGAACTCTCTGGCAGGTGAGATCTACTGGCCTTGCTGCACACTGCCGGGAACAAGACAGGACCTCAGCTGACTTCCAACAGAAGAAAGCACCCCCTTATCATGACAACACGCACAAACCCTTCCCTAACCTTGACCTGATGGTTCCCAAAACACGAGTCACACCTTTCCACTGAATACTGGCTCCAACCCTGGATGAATGTGTCACATCAGTCCGTGGCAGGACATTCTACATTCACAAACACAGACATATTTACTTCTAAATAGGATCCTGTCCTATTGTCTCGAAGTAAATATTCCTACCAGGAGTTTTTAGTTTATTTCTAACAGACATCGGACTAGCGGTCGAAAGTCTGATGTTGTATTCTCAACCCCAACTCTTGAGGCAGGTGGGCAAGCCTCCTCTTCGACTTCAAGATACTCACCTTTATTTATTTATTTTTTTAAAGGTTTTATTTATTTTTTTGACAGAGATCACAAGTAGGCAGAGAGGCAGGCAGAGAGAGAGGAGGAAGCAGGCTCCCTGCCGAGCAGAGAGCCCGATGTGGGGCTCGATCCCAGGACTCTGGGATCATGATCCTAGCCGAAGGCAGAGGCTTTAACCCACTGAGCCACCCAGGTGCCCCAAGATACTCACCTTTAAAAGTGTGGCCAGGCCCTCCCTTGAATACACCAAGCATGGGCTCAACGCGAACCTGGATGCAAGTGCACTTGGGAAAGAGTCACACAGCATGCCACAAAGCTGTCTAAACTAGGAGCACCTGGGTGGCTCAGTGGGTTAAGCCTCTGCGTTCGGCTCAAGTCATGATCTCGGGGTCTTGGGATCGAGCCCTGTATCAGGTTCTCTGCTCAGCGGGGAGCCTGCTTCCCCCTCTCTCTCTCCGCCTGCCTCTGCCTACTTGTGATATCTCTCTCTCTGTCAAATATATAAATAAAATCTTAAAAAAAAAAAAAAGCTGTCTAAACTATACCCCATCTGTGCAAAAAGGAAAGCTCTTTCTACCCTCCTATGTAATAATATCCAAAGATGGGAGTAAAAAGGTGACCACACTGTGTAATAAACGGTTAGCAGTCTAGACCGGTGCTGTCCAATAGAAATATAACAGGAGCCACATGTGTAATTTTAAATTTTCAAGTGGCCACATTTAATACAGTCTTATTTAAACCAATATATCCAAAACACTATCACTGCAACATACAATTAACATAAAAATTAACATAAAAATACTAATAAAGCATTTTTGCATTCATCTTTTCACACAAAGTCTTTGAAAGCTGGTGGGTACTTTATACTCCAATCACATCTCCATCCAGGCTAGCCACACGTCACATGCCCAGTGACTACGGCACTGCCGGACACTGGAAGGGATCTGGGACACACTTCGTCACAGTTTCACGCTTTGAGGCTTGCGAGTCTTTTTTTTGATGCCTAGCACACTGTTTTAAATGCCCAGTTGATATGTATGAGATTGATAAGGGTTTGGATGTGGATGTCTCCTGTGATCATGGAACATCATGGGATAAGAAGAGGCATAAAGGACTTGAAAAGGCATTAGTCCGTGTTGACCTTTTCCTATTCTCGAAACCCAGAAGTCCTGGCTTGCAGGCTGCCAAAGGGAAAGCTGCTGCTCCCGGTGAAATCCCAGGTGAGGTCTCTCCTGACAGCGGGAGCCCCTCGCTCCCAGCTACCTTTTACCCCCGTGCCTCTACAGGGGCCGCTGCCAGGAGCCCAGGGAGACCGCTGAAAACAGATGAGCACTTGTCCCCCCAACCTTCCCCATTACTGTGAAATCATTTGCATTCTGTTCGGCGAATTTGCATAAAATGGGAGCCAAGAGAGTCTGGCTGGCTTTCCAGGCCACACTCTCTCCATGCTGCTATGGCCACCACTATTTATCACCACTTACAAGGGTGGGAGAGCCAGGCAGACCCCTAGTTGGAATCAGCATAAAAATAGAAGCCCTTCCCTACGCTGCCTTGATCGAAAAATCGCGTCCTCTGGGGTAAATGAGCGGAGGAGCTCTGAGATGTAACCTGGCTGCCGCGACCTTTGTTATGACAAGAGTTTCTTTTATGTGGCTCTGACCTACAGCATGACAACACAGCCTCGGTCGGGGCTGGAACGATCCATGACAGGCGCACTCACCTGAGCCATGGAGCTCACGGTCCATGGCCCGTGGGCCACCGGGGAAACCAAACTCACCACCCTTCATTCCAGAAAGCCACAGGCTTCCATCCCAAAAGCAATGTTTCCCTTAGAGGACCCCTTCCCCTTCCCGCCAGGTTCGTTGAGGGTCAACTCAAGGTAGGGTGCCATCGCCCCTAGATGCGCATGCTCCTTCCTCTTCCTTTGGGTCACGGGGCGGGGGAGGGGGCCAGGGTGGGCGGGGGAGGGGGCCAGGGTAGGCGGCGGATGGGGGACGGATCTGTAGGCGCCAAGTGGACAAAGTAAATGACACAACAGAGAAGGCAAGCCTGCAAGGGAAAACACACAGAAAACAATTTGATGCTAGTTTACAATTTGTTATTTTATCTCAAAGGCCCATCTAGTTCTAGGACTCTTTCCCAGAGAAATTCCATTTTCATTACAAAGCTGGTTCCCTATGCCAGGGAAAGGACTGCAGCCCTGTTATTACTGCCATTGTTATTTCTCCGAAGGTCATCTCAGATGGTATGTCTCCGCGAGATAAACGGTTTCCTAGGCAGGCTTCTGTGCCTCCTGCTGCTGGTTCTGTTGGCCTGCTCATCACTCCCGGGGCCTTGACACAAGCAGCTTCCAGGAAACTCCAGAAGGGGAGAGGCCATAGTGCTGTGGAGAAGGGCACCGAGGACCCTGTGGATGCCTGAGTTCAAATCCCAGCTCAGTCACCGAAGCAGCAGTGTCAGTCACCTCTCCAAGCCCCCGTGGCCTCATCTACAAGGACAAAAGCTCACCAAGCTCCTGGGACTGTCCTAAGGAAGAAATGCGCTCATGGAGATGGGCTGTTTGGAAAGCATCTGGCGGGGAGCACACACACAGCACAAACAGCTCCTCTACCGTGATCCGGCTGGGCTGTCTCTCTGACGCGGCCGGTGCTGCTCTTACCACCCACGCAGACAGCTGTCCAGTCAGCCAGTCAGTCGGTCGGTGTCTACCGGGCACCTACTGTGGCCCTGCCCTGCGCTGAGCACCGAGTAGCCAGTGATGGTCAAACTGCATCCACATTCCTCAGGTCCTATGCACAACCTTACAGATTCTACCTTTGAAATGTCTTTCACAGTTGTCCCATCCCAGTGGGAAAAAGAGGCAGGTGTCCAGGTGCAGGTTCTCAGCCCCGTCCCGAGAGGTTCACCTGCCCCTTCTTCCCACCTGGACTCCCTCTAGCCCCCTCCAAAAAAAATTACTATCCTGCTAGAGACCTTCACCGGCCCTCTGCTGCATGAAAGACCAAAGACCAAATCCAAGTTCCTTGGGGAGACCCTCGGGGCCTTGGTGCATCAGCCTTGCCTATCTCCCCGGCTTCATCTCCTTGCATTCCACCCCACAATGCCTATACTCTGGTCGTGCTGACTTCTGTACCATCTCCAACTCGTCACAACCTTCCCATGACTCTCTCCCATCCCCCGCAGGGCAAGCTCTTATGTAGCCTTCAAGACCCAGCCTGCATGGCGCCACCTCCAGGAAGCCATCCTTAACTTCCTCAGGAAAAACTCGCTGGATTGCGAGATTTCTTTTTTCTGTTCTTTTTTTTTTTTTTTAAGATTTTACTTATTGATTTGACAGACAGAGATCACAAGTAGGCAGAGAGGCAGGCAGAGAGAGAGGAAGGGGAGCAGGCTCCCTGCTGAGCAGACAGCCCAATGCGGGGCTCGATCCCAGGACCCTGGAGGCGAAGGCAGAGGCTTTAACCCACTGAGCCACCAAGGCGCCCCTGGATTGCGAGATTTCTAATGGAGCGTCTGCCTCCCCAGGCAGCTGCCCCTCCACAAGGCCGGAGATCGCACAGAGAAACCTCGAAGGAATTGAGCCTGGTGAACGAGCAAGTGACCATATGTCACTGTCCCACGGTGGCAACGAAGTCAGGGGCAAATGCTCTGAGTCAGGGCACACGAGCCCTTCTGGGGCACGTGGCAGGGCGCTTGGTTGTTCCAAATATGCCAACAATGTCCCTCCAGCAGAGCAAGGGTAACTTAGCCTCAGGACTCCAGCAGAAACCCCCCAGAGATACCAACACCCACATGTCCCGTAGTCCAGATCCCTTCCATGCTTGGCCCTAGAAAGCGAGGTCGAAAAAAAGGAAGGTGCAGGTGAGCCCACGTGTGAGGGTGCCTCGTCTGCTGCTTCTTTTTCACGCAGCCACTGCCTTGCCTCCTCCCTCCCCCTGCATTCTGGAATGAATCGTGGCCCATAAGCGCATTTTTCAGATGACTGAACCCAAAACTTTTTAAAAATCTTAACCATTTGGAAGGGAAACATTTCAGAAACGGACTACCCACTTTCCCTGAACTCTTCAACTCACCCTTTTGGAAAGGGACCCCGTCCTGCTGACCCAGCAGCATCACGAGTCTGGCCTGAGCCATGACCTGGGGACAACCTCGAGGGCTGCTACGACCTTCCTCACCATCTGCCCCACATGGAGGAGCCTCACAAGGACAGGTCCGGCATTCCTGAGCGGGGCTTCGCGGCCTTGTTATCCTCTTCCTTACAGTCAGGCTCTCCACATAATTTTTCTAATAATTTGCAGGCTCTGCTTCCCACTCGGGACTAATGGACTGTCTGTGCCATTTCTACAAACCAGAAAAAAATGGTAACTGACCTTGTGAGAAGATGTGTTACAAATACAAACAAAAACAAAAAAACTCTGAATGGAAAATTATTTAACCTAAAGATACAAACGTAGGGATCCGAAGGGCCACGTGCACCCGAATGTTTATAGCAGCAATGTCCACAATAGCCAAACTATGGAATGTGCCCAGATGTCCATCAGCAGATGAATGGATAAAGAAGATGTGGTATATATACACGATGGAATACTATGCAGCCATCAAAAGAAATGAAGTCTTGCCATTTGCTACAACGCGGATGGAACTAGAAGATAATATGCTGAGCGAAATAAGTCAATCAGAGGAAGACAATTATCACATGATCTCCCTGATATGAGGAATTTGAGAGGCAGGGCTGGGGATCATGGAGGGAAGGGAGGAAAAATGAAAGAAGACGGGATCAAGAGGGAGACAAACCATAAGAGACTCTTAATCTCAGGAAATAAACTGAGGGTTGCTGGGGGGTTGGAGGGAGGGATGGGGTGGCTGGGTGATGTACAATGGGGAGGGCACGTGCTATGGTGAGTGCTGTGAATTGTCTAAGACTGACAATTCACAGACCTGTACCCTTGGGGCAAATAATACATTACATGTTAATAAATTTAAAAAAAATTTTTAATTCAAAAAAAGGAATTTTTTAATTAAAAAAATGACATTCTGACAGAGGCTACAACATGGATGAACCCCGAAAACATATTGTTAGTGAGATAAGCCAGACACAAAAGGACAGATACTGTGTGATTCACTTGTACGAAGTGCCTAGAATGGTCAGATTCACAGGGACAGTAAAAAAGTAGTTATAGGAGGCCAAGGGGAGGAGGGAATGGGGAGTTTGTGTTTAATGGAGTCAGAGTTTCAGTTTGGGGTGGTGAAAAAGTTCTGGAATGGATGGTGAGGGCGGTGGGACGACACTGAGAATTAATGGAATGCCACTGAACTATGCACTTAAAAAATGGTTAAAATGGTAACTATCAGGTATGTCTATTTCTGTCTCTTTCTCTCCAAGCCCACACTTGGCGGGCGCGCGCGAACACACACACACACACACACACACACACACACACAGCACACACACCCCAACTCTGTTAAGAATGATGGCCCAGCTCTTATGACTAATGGATATGACCTTTGGCGTGTAACCTTTGTGTTACCCTTGTGCATAGCAGGGGCTGAAATTACTTCCCAGTTCCTAGTTGTGTTTAGAATCATCATAATTACTAAACAGAGTGTTAATGGACTTTGCGGTCATAAAGACTTTGCATCCACCAGTTACAATCCTGGTGACAAACGAGCGCTCTTCGTTTCCACGTCAGCATTATAAATAATCACAGGTACAACTGAGGCAGAGAAAGGAAAGAGCTTTCTCCTCTTCGTGCTGGACAGGAGGGAGCCCGTCCTGGGCACAGAATCCAAATGTACCCCTCTCTTGTCCCAAGATCAAATGCTACCACTAAGAGCTCACACAGAAAGCCATTAAAAAACAAAGGTCCTAATTATCTCAAGTCCTTGAGATTTTAAGAACTTATAGAAATACATACAGCAGACTTTTAGACATTATCATATTGGGTTATAGCTTATAAATTAAACACTTTAATTATAGTGGACCCACCTTTTTAAAGCAGGCTAGTCCCCAGAAGAGAGCAGAAATAGCTCAGTGGGGTGTTCAGTTCAGCAAACACAGATCCCAGGGTTTGGGAAGCCTGGTTTTGAACTCTGTCTCGATTAATGAAAGGTTACTATTGTCCCTCTGCTTGAATAATAATTTCCCTTCCTTTTTTGCTTCCTTATGAAATACCATGAAGTTCTACTCTAAAAATTATAACATGCTGTGCCTGGAGGACACATTTAATTTAATTTTTTATTTACAGATGCTTTCTAAAACAATTTTTTGTTTTTATTTTATGCCTTCTAATTTGAGTTACTCATTTAGCACACGAACCTAAGTTAACTACTCAACCGAATACAGTTTAATAACACGAAGAGATACAGAAATTAATGAGAAAGCAAGGAAAAACAGAGAGAGGTTTAATAAGGAGCCTAGTAAGAGTTTCCTATCTTGGCAGGTCTTGGTGTTTAGGTGCCTTTTTAGAAAGTCGTTTCCTGGCCCGCTCCGAAACCCCCTGAACCCTGCAGACTAGCCCGGCAGCATCCTGCTCAAATGTTATTGTGGAAACACTGTGCTGTTCTAGGTCAAATGTATCCAAATTAAACCAAGGGAGATGGAAACAACTCTCCCTTGATACACCCTGCTGGCTGAAAGTGGGTTTGTTTATGAGTAGAATAAAATTTACAGCTAAATATAAAAAAAGGGATACTTCATCATCTTGTAAGCTTGAGTAACATGTCATTCCACCTCTGGACTCTGGAAAAAAATACTAAGGTCATGCCTAAAATAAGACAACAGAGGGCTGAGGATGACACAAGAGGTAAAACCACAGACTTTTCCCACCTCCTGATTAAGGCATCAGGTAGGTTACAATTGGACAGTGAGGTCAGTTTCTCTTGAACCAGGAACGCACTGCGGATTTGTTATTCCAACACACACATGCTGACCCCTGGGACAGCTTCAGAATCAGGTGTCCGGTCTCCGGCATGAAGCGGTGATTACTACTTATTTTTCAAAAGCTATTTACACAGACTGTTGGAGCCAAAGAGGAGAGAGACAGAAACAAAATGTTTCTTTTTTTTTTTCAACTATGAAAGAACTTTTAAAAGTTCATGTTATGAAAGATTTCACCTCCTCGTTACTAAAATAAAGATGACTAATTGGCTTCCTAAGGAAACACAAAAGAAACCAAAAAGTCACATGCAGTCAAGTGTTACTTTTTAATAGGTTTCTATTTTACATTAAAAAAAAAAAATTCCTGAAGTTTTAGAGGATATCCATGACCGCCTGGATTGCCTAAGGAGGGATCTGGTTTTGCCTCTTACTGGGGAAAATTCCTTGATTTTGCAAACCTCTGCTTCCTCAATCTGTAATTCCACTTCCTACCCTCAGAAGAGGTTAAGGGGGTTGAATTATCTCCTACCCATAGCAGCGCTAAGCCCAGAGTCTGGCATGTGGTGGGGTGCAATCAGTTCCTTCCTTCCTCTTGGCTTTCTGGGACTGGGGCCATTGAACAACATTGTGATACATGGAAATGCAGGAAATGAAAAGACCAGTAGGGGTAAGGGGGGAAAATGTTCCAAACATTTTGGCCAAAAATGAAAGTCTTTTCTAATTCTCTATTGTGCATGTATCCCCCCCAACCTTGAACTGACACACGGGCTGTGTTATACTAAGGTAGAACATTGTTTTCAGCCATTTACCTCCTCTGTGTAATCTGCAGCACCACTAGAGGAACCCCAGGGCTCCTGCAAGAGTTAATAAGCCCCACTGACACTCTCGTATCAGTCTGCCCCCTTTCTGCCATCTTGTAGTCCCTTATATGGTTAACGATTTGCCTGTTCACTGTGCTAATTCACACCGGATTGACAAGAGGGTCGAGGGACAGCTCTTGACCGCCACGTTTTCGGCTACAACTCCAGCGCTCTTCTCAGTATTTGCTGAATAAATGAGGTTGAACTAACATAGCCACATGCCCTTTAGGCGCTCCGGGAGCTTGCTGATGAAGGCTCCACCGCTTTTGAAATTCAGAAACTGCTTTCATCGCCAAGTTTATGTTGCTTACCTAAAGAGGCCAATCTTAGGAGTTAACAAAAACGAGGACTGCTGGTTTAGATGCCAAACAATCAAAGTGACTGTCTACATTCATATGATTCTACCTGCCCTGCTGTGTCCCAGAACCCTCGTGCGGAGTTTCGAGAACTCTTCTGTCCCTCACACCACTGTCCCCTTGCAGGAGGTGCCTGCTCAGTCCTGCCCGGCTCCCGAGCACAGCCGCGCCAGCTTGAGCGGACATGTGGGCCTCACAAGGCAAGAGGTCAGGTGCCCCTCTGCCCATCCCATAAACATGAAGCCCCCTTCAAAAGCCAAATCGAAAGGAGGAGGGGGGAGAGAAACCTGAAACAAAAGACTACATTTTATTTTAATTTCCTTGACTTTTTTTTTTTTTTTTTTTTTGAGGTAAAAGGCAGCAGAGGATACTACTTTTCAAAATTAGATATACCGGATTAGGTTTCTGTTGAGGAATCTGGTGTCCCTGTGAAAACAGACCCCGAGAAGCAGCACAGTGTAAGGACAGAACCACTGGATTCTGAGTCTGGGAATGAGTACCAGCTCCTCTGGCCTTACTGGCTCCCCCACAACTCCCCAGAACTTTCTCTTTGCATGGGAACAAGGAGAGGACAAAAGGGTGTGGGCGGAGAAAGTGGGAATATAACACCTGCCTGGTCTAGGGTCGCCGTGAAGACCACAGGGGCCAACAGACACAAAATTCCCTTGGAAACTTTAAAATCCTCGGTCGAGGGGCGCCTGGGTGGCTCAGTGGGTTAAGCCTCTGCTTTCAGCTCAGGTCATGATCTCAGGGTCGCGGGATCGAGCCCTCTGCTCAGCCGGGAGCCTGCTTCCCCCTCTCTCTGCCTGCCTCTCTGCCCACTTGTGATCTCTGTCTGCCAAATAAATAAGTAAAGTCTTTAAAATCCTCCGAGGTGAGATCCCACTCGAGATTTTTTTCATGCGGAGGAAGATTCTATGAAAACTGCCTCTCGAAAGTGAATTGTTTCTTTCTTCAAATACAGTTTTGTTAACTGGTTATTAATGACGATTTATTACAAGGAGACTTCTAACAAAATAAAATTTTCAGTCAGGCAGGGTTAACTGAAACAAATGGGAAATAAAAACATATATTTTCATATATCTACTACGACGAGGACCATATTCTTTTCAAAATGATTATGGAAAAAGAGCACTGTAATTGAAGAAGAAAGGAGCCATGTTCTGAAGCATTCAGTCCATCACTCTACCTTCCTAAATAAAAAGCTCTCCGTTCTAGTCCTAATCATGGCTTAAAGCTATCAGCTTCTTGCTGCCCCTACTACCTACCATTCGTCCAGGTCAGGTACAGGTCTCTAGCTCATTTGCTGAGCTAGCTTCTCCCTGTCTCATTCATGCCAGGACCTTTCTAGAACAAACCCTTCCATAGTGCAACTCCTGCATTGCCTTTTCTGACCTGACCCCTCACACTGCTCCCTCCTTCCAGCCCAGCTGGACTCCTGGTTGCCAGCAGCCCACCCACCACAGGCTCTTGGCGTCCCTGACCTCTGTTCCCCCGGTTCTTCCAGCCGCCACACTTGGCTCCTCCTTCCCACGCCTCTAGGTCAGCTCCGGCTCCTCCTTCAGGCTTCAGCCCCCTCTCCTGGGAAGACTTCCTAGACTCTAGTAAGTGCCCCTGCTGTGGTTGTCTCTCTTCTCTCCTGGCTCTCTCGAGGCTCCACATCATTAGGGTGATGATCTCCACCCCGCAAACTGGGAGCACTCCCACTTTCCCAGGGCCTGGCCTAACCATGTGCTCCATTAAAAAAAAAAAAGTGGAACAAATGAATAAATGATCCTTTGTTCTGTTTGCTTTCATTGTATCACTCAGCATAAAATGGAACAAAACAAAACACCCCAGTTATTCTCGAGAAAATACATAAATGCCACTGGATCCTACATAGTAAGAATGAGGACATCCTTTTCAGTACCGGGCTGAGCCAAACAGGTAGCGAGCTCCGAAGGAAGAGTCAAGGGTCTCGACTCATATTAAGTTTCCCCCAAGTCCCCACATTTTAAAAGCACTAATTTCCTCATTGGTCATGCCCTTTCAATATTTCTTCCAAAGGTATTTTCAGTTTCCATTTGACATGTACTTTCATCAGTTAATTTTTAATTGAGCCAAATATTAAATGCTCACATTAACCAGACAAAGCGTGTTTAGCTACTGATTTGCAGTGACAGCTGGTGTTATTCTCACACACAGGCCAAGCATGAAATAGAAAACTAATAACCCCTTAAGTGTGTTCTCAAAGTATCATTTATGGGAAAGAAGACAACTTTCAAAGGAGACTTGTGCAATGGCTGTCATTTTTTTTCCCCGAGCCACAAGCTGTTACAAAGCAGGGAAGCTCATTTTCTCACGGATGCGGACAAGCTCAAGAATCCCACTGTCACTCGATGTGTTCATTAAGAAGGAATCTGGCAGCAGCACGGGGGACAGATCCTTGGGAGAACAGGCCAATTATCTGGGTGTCCTTTATAATTTGAAGTTTCTGAATTCACTCATAGATAAGCCACTTGAAGAGGGTCTGGCAATGGTAAAGTAATGCACAGATGGTCACTAAAGAAACGAGAGGGGGTAGGGGAGGGAGGAGAGAATTTGCTTGTGGTTTCATTCATGGGGACAAATCTGCAAGCTGACACATCCTTCTTTTTAAAAAGCCCCCGGAGAAGTATGGTCAAGCTTCATCACAAGTAAACAAATCATACGATCCTTCTCAAACAGATGACAAAGGATGAGCAATAACACTTGGGAGTTTGCTTCATGCCAAGGGATGAGGGTTCTTAAAATGCAAAATTCCACCAGATCTTAAAACCACAGAGAGGCAGTGATTCCGGCTTCAAGCAATACAGAGCATCGAGTCCAAAGCTGCCAGGCCAGTGGTTTTTATCCAGGACACCCCTGGTGGTCTTCTTGCTGGTCAGTGTCTGGAAAGGTAAAATCTTGGGCTCTCTCACCTCTGGGAACGCTGAGCTCGACTGACTGCCACCTTCAACAGGCAGCTTGTTTTCGTGGGAGAAGAACTAAGGGCTCGATTATCGCTGCGACTTCTATGCTGTAGTTCTTTTATACTGGAGCTACAACACTCATTAGGGGAGGGAGGAAACCACCTTGTTCCCACTGTGAGAACCCTGGACGAGCCCTGATTTCTTTAATGATAAGGATTAAAGGAAAATCTCAGCCATCAAGGCTTCTCTTGGGCTTGAGATTTGAACCATGGGACTGAGAGTAGCTAAGCACATCTGTAGAGGCTGTGTGCCCTCTTTGTATAAACAGATCTAAGGTGATATCCCATAGCCTAGTGTCTAATATTAGCATTAAAGACTTTTTTTGAAGTTGAATATTTTATGTAGATTATTTTAGAATTTAAATTGGAAATAATCTACATTAAACATTCAATTTAATGTAAATCTAGACTTCTATTCAAGTATGAATGACAGACTTTTTCAATTCAGTAATAAGTGATGGAATCAAAATACTCCACAGATGTTTTCCTTTTTCTCATTTCTATTAAATCTGTAACGTGGGGACATTTGGAAGACAGACACACTCTACAGTTAAGGAGAGTAGGAGGACATGAGTTGGTTGGGATGAGTTAAATGCTCAAAATGCCTCTTCCATAATCTTTTATTCATTCATTCATTCATTCATTCATTCAATAAACAACTATTGTACATACCTACAATCTACTCTGCTAGGTGCCAGTTAAATAGGATAGGAGAAATATTTTTCTAAATGACGAAGTACCAATGAAGGAGAATACTTTGATTGTATAAGATCTGCACAAATGGGGGTTATTATTAGGATATTGGGACAACATTAATTTGACTCAAGTTGAATTACTGTTTAAGTAAGTAAACTGGTAGTGGAAAGCCAAGCCCACATTAATCACCTCCATCCAATCCACAGAAGTCTATAGAGGACTTTTGGGGAAAACCAGTATGGAATCAGTAGGGGCAGTCAGGACCACTTCTGGAAATGCAAGAAGAAAATGGGAAATCTACCTGGCGTGGGGGGAAAAGCATATCGTAATCTTGCCCCAGATTCTCTCTTGAGCTCCAGATCCTCAAGGCTAACTGCTAATGGGCATCTCCACTTGGATATCCTACTGGAAACGCAAGCTGAAAATGTCCAAAATTAACTTCATCACATTTACCCCCATACAACAGCAACTGTTCTTATCTTTCCTCTTCCTCTTGAGGACAATAACTCTTCCTGGATGAGCTGGGTTTTAGACTTGAGTCTTCTGCTTCTTCAACCTGTTGTAAGTCCTTTGCTTTCCCTTCAGCACTGCCCCCTACATCTGCCCTATCTTTTCTATTCCCCACTCTGTCACCATGGTTCAAACCCCTTACCTGGTCTCTCACTGTCCAGCAATGTTCTGCAAAGCCCACACACCCCGCCTTGCCTCAGAACCCTTCTGATACTCATTTTAATGTCTACCAAGTTTATTTAAACTTCACCAAATTTATTTAAATGTCTCAACTTAGGACCCAGTCATATCTCATGAGAGAGCTCTGCATCCCAACCAAGTCAGACTCTACTATTTGCAATATTGTCCAATTAGGCTTCAGACATTCCTGTCTGCTCTGACTTCTCCAGTCCATTTATCTAAAATGCCTCCTCCCCATACCTCTATTGACCATCTCCTGCATGAAACTACTTCAGATCCCCTTTCAGCTGGACCAGATCTCTCCATCCGTTAAAGAGTGGCAAAGATTACAGCAACTTACATCTTTTTAGGCAAGTTCCTTGAAGGCAAAGTTGATCTTACACATGTTTTTACTCAACTAAAACATCTGGCATAGAGCCTTGCACATAGCAGACCCTCAGTAAACGTGTTTTCAATGAAAAAAAAATTAACATATATGATATGCGAAATCACAAGAGCTTCATTACTCTTTTCATTTCCATCTCTGCCTTTCGTGAATTAAATTCTGTGAACAGTTGCTCATTTGTTTTGATAAGACTTCTTCATACTCTTTTCTTCTTATACTGTTACTTTAATATTTAGTAAGTGGCTCTGCCTCACTAGACTTACAATTTTGTTATTACAAAAACTCAAAACCACCTCTAAAAGCGTTCAGTTTTAAAATGAAAGAGAGAGAGAGAGAGAGAGAAAGAGAGAGAGAGAGAGAGAGATGCTAGCAGGAATTCATAAAGGAAATGACTAGGGGGTAGCCCTGAAATTTTAGACTCAGAAGTGCCAACAGGCATCATTTATGGACTTGCCTTTTTTTTTTCCCTTAAGTGGAATAAAATAGCAATCTCTGAAGCTGAGGATATAATTTGCAGTTAATTTTATTCCTATTCTAATTGCAGGAGGGTAATACATACAGCAAATAGAGACTGAATTAAGAGGACTAAGTATCTGTCCCAGATTCTCCTGGAAAATTCAAATGCACCTGAGTGGCCTGCAGTTCAATTTCAGAGTCAGCACACAGATACAACCTTCACGGTGCTCCCAGCTAAAGGCATCTTCGTTCTCTGCCCAGAAGCGGTGGGGATAGTCAAGAAGAGACAGCCTGCAACACCGATCCTTTGTTCGGTGCTCCAAGCATTAAAAGTCGCAAGCTCCCGATACTTCCGCAGCTTAAGAAAAGATAGTTAAAAAGAGAGAAATACA
Organism: Mellivora capensis; assembly: GCA_004024625.1. Classification (NCBI taxonomy): domain Eukaryota; kingdom Metazoa; phylum Chordata; class Mammalia; order Carnivora; family Mustelidae; genus Mellivora; species Mellivora capensis. Next base: position 30,759 of record PISX010007745.1, read on the forward strand.
GTAATTGGAACTGTCACAAGAAAGCTGTACTGGCCTCGATGGAAAAATCTCCCTTGAAATATTAAAGCTTCACTTGACATAGTGGGTCCTCGGGTTGTTTTCAGGAGGCATAGTAAAAGAGGAGAGTGGGGTCAGTCATAAGCTTCTGACTCATTATGTTGAAGCCCCAGAGAGCCGATGAGCTGATTATTAACTAAAAATGGAATATGGCTCTATCCCTGACATTCTGAAGGCAAAACAAGGAGCAGGATGAAAACACAGATTTTCCAAACAGTTTCCCAGGGAAGCGCATGTTCCATGTGTCACGGGGAAGAGAGGTCTCCCCACTCTGTCGAGAAGTTTCTCACAGAATCCTGTCAATTCCCCAAGAAAAATCACCCAAGTAGCTCTCAGTACATCGCTACAAATGGTCACCCCAGCATGGCAGGGACGTTCCCTTTCAAACACGCGTGAGGGGCTGGGGGCGGGGGGGAAGTGGTCTTGAAGTAGAAGCTATTTTAATTAAGTTAGTCAAAACTTCTCTATGGCCAGGGAATAACCCCTCTAATCTCACACTGCAGAGATCCGAGCAAGCAAAAGTTCTGCTGGCAGATTCTATCTCCCCCCATTCCCCAGAGCGGCTGGAATTCACCACCTCTAAGGGAAAAGCGTCACCTTCTATGGACAGAATTGTGCCTTGCCCTGCTGCCTGCAGCAAGACTGAAGTCGAGGTTATACTCAGCTCTGGCCACAGCCCTCTTCCACTCCCTCTCGTGGGAATGCAGGCAGAACACTCTTTGCTTCAGGTGACTCCTAGCCTGCGTGTGTCAGGAAGGCACAGGAGCTATATCCTGGAGGCTTCCCAGCGGTGGGATGATGGACAGCTAGGGGACAGTCATGGGGCAGGGTCCCCAGGAGAAAGAGCTAGAAACAATCATGCAATCATTATTCTTACTGAAGGACAGCTGGGCTAATCTGTTGTCTGGCAAGTAAAAAGCAGAGAAACAATGTCAGCACTATAGAGCTGAGCATATATCAGAACAAACTGGTAAAGGAAAAAGGCTTGGTTGTAATTTCAAAAGTTTTACAATCTTCCATTTAAAGAAGGAGGACCATGAGTGCAAGCAGTTAGACAGTACAAGACCTGCCTTTCGAGAACACAAATGCTACAGTGGACTAGAAATTTCTATAAACAGATTTTGGAAGAGAAGCCTCTTAATAAAGGGAACAGTACTATAACCTAAAACAAAAGAAAACAAAAGCTTTTTTTTTTTAATCTCTCCCAAAGGAAGAGCCCATGTTCTGTTCAAAATCAACTTGAATTTTTCTGCATACAAGGATGATTTAAGAAAGGCAGTTCTTCAAATTAAGTTATTCTAATCATCCAATTCAAAGCCTTGATTGTCTTTTAAATATAAAGAATTACTGAATTACCTTAAAAATTGAAGACAGGTGTTTATTAAGTCTTCTTAATGTGTATTAAGGGTGTTTAATGGGTAAATATTTAACAAGGGAACTCCCCTGGCCTTTCAGTTCTCTTAAGTGTGTGTTTGTATTTTACAGTATTTTTTAAATTACCTACATTTCTCCTCCTATTTAAATCAGACCTAATGCACACATGAACAGCCATATGGTTAGAAGTAACTTTTTTAGACAAAGATAGAAGTGTATGCAAAATAATATATACTTGGGTTTTTTTTTCTTTTTCTCTCTAAATCTGAGCCTCTAGGATCATGCTAATAGGGTTGCATGTCACTTAGACACCTTGGACACTAGCCTGTGAGGTCACCCAACGCAGGGGTAAAAGCTGTCTTTCCTGTGTCCCCAACCTAACCCAGGGCCAGGTACATAAAGACTGGCGATCACATCTGTCGAAAAGCTGTTTCAGTCCTTGGATGATTTTCATCGTTAATCCTCTTTATATGTCAAGCACTAACACTGTTTGAATCAAACCAAGAAAAATGAAAAAGAAAACCTTCCTAGTGAAATAAATTCACGGAGTGGTCTCGTGTATGTAGCTGGAGAAAGGGGTGACCAGCTTGCAAGGTTACAGCTATGACTGAATAAGGTGATGATATTAGATTGCCTTAAAAAGGTTTAACAGAACCTTTGAACCTCAAATACAATCTATCTCAGGGCGGGGGGTGGGGGGAACCTTTCTACTTGTACACGACAAAGACAGTGTTGTTTTTCTAGCACAACTGCACTCGGGCTGAGATACTGTGTGACTATTGCTAAGACTCGATGAGCGACCTCAGAAATGGGCATGATGGGGACAGCTGAGCAGGACCACTAGTCATACACACAGCACCCACACACCCGTTTTCTGAGTGAGTTTACTCTTCCTCCAAAAAACCAACTAGGACTAGAAGCAAAGATAAGGAAAAACTCTGAGAGTTTGCTTTTAACAACAACAACAACAACTTGTGGCTTTCTGTTACCTGGCGTTCTGTGCATTTAAACAATCTGAAATGTACCGGGTCAATTAAGGACTGTTAAAAAGATCAATCAGTTCTCACTAGAAAGCACAGCTGAAAGTAACAGGACGCAAAAAAGAAAGCCATGTTTGCAACAGACATTGAACAGCAAGGAAAGCCCTAGGACAGAAAAGGGAACTAAGTGAACTATAAAATTTTACAAAGGTCCACAAATACAATCACTCAACAGCACGTGACCTGCAAACTCCAGGGGCGACCATGTAGTTTTTTTCCTACAGAATAAATTATTGCAGGGAGTCACGTGGTCCTTAGCAGGGAGAAAGATGCACTTTCCCAAGGAAAGTTCATTACTTAAGACTGGACCATCTTCAGACTATTTTTAATCCCTATCATTTCGCTGCCAAAATTGGCCACAAGCAGCTGATACTTGGCTGCCAGGAAAATGATGCTTTTTCACTTATTTCCTACACTGGCATGAGAATGGCATTGCTTTCTAGTTAACCAAGTGTTTTGGTGGATCTGGACTGCCAACAGAAGATAGACACTGCTTGCCGACCAACTAATAAAAAGGAAGCTAACCTCTACTGGATGTGGAGAAGTAAGTTCCTGTCTTCCTAAACCACAAAGACCAAAAGACCAAAAAAAAAAAAGGGAAAAAGAAAAGTCACGCCACCATCTCATCAACAGAATGAAGCTAATCTCCCATTTAAGCCTTCTCTTTCATTTAGTAGCCCACACCTCACTCTCTTATGAGACATGAAGCTGAATGTTGTCCCATTTCTCGGCTTGGAGGGAGCTATCAACCTTACTCATGGTCAAAGTGCCCATATCTTGACACTTCCCCTCCAAGGGCCCCTTCACCTTGAAGCAATCTTAGTCAACGCATCCACAGAACTCAAACCATGTTACTAGGAGGTAAAATAATAACTAATGGAGCTATCAAAAGAGAGAAATCCCCTGCCTTTAATTGGAATAGAAGAGCTGTGTTACTTACTTTATTGGGATCAATAATGCCAATGCAAACTGCGTAGCTCTCATGAAAAACATTCTTGAGAAGATGGGAGCTTACAATAATTTATCTCCTCTCTTTCGTTCCAGGGTATCTCACCCAAGGATCAGATCACACTAGTGGACATCTGGGAGATACTCAGTATTCTAGGTAATACTAGAAACCCGGGAGGCTGCTGGAATGGGACACTGGAGGATCCATCCCACATTGTCATTCTTCCTAAAAGATGGACCCGGAACCAATGGTAGATAATAGGCAACATCTCTAATTTTTATGTGCATTTGACAACATGGATTTCATGAGAACCACAGGTTCAGACTCATTGGCAATGGGATGGAACCTGAGAAGCTGCATCTCTAAGAAGCTCCCAGACTCCACTTGGAGTAGTGGAGCCTCAGACATTTCCTAGAACTAATGCTGTCTTGTACTCCCTCTGTCCTGCTTCTCTCACAATGTCTTATTCAAACTTAGGAATAAAGCTACACTCTGCTTTAACCCAATTTCTTCTTTAGTCTTTATTTAATTTGTAGGCTTTTGGGGCTATGTCTCAGACGCCTCTCTTCCCAAGACACTTTCTCCAAGCTATGGAACACAGAATACAGTTTTCCTTAATCTCAGAAGGCTGATTTTGCATCAACAGCAGCAAAGAAAAAAAGTGATCTCAGATCCGAAACGCCCATTATTCTACGTGCAGTCTGATCCACTGAGTCCTAGAAGTCACACAAGTCATTGTCAAAAGTCAGAAGAATGTACTAGCTCTCTTCTGACATTTGACAATGGGCATTCTGAGTACTTTACACTGTTAGACACAATACAGTATTAAGGGCGCAACTCTGATTGGTGCAAATTTCAGGGTCGGTGGAGAATCTGTCCGTATGCCATATGCTTAAACCATACATTTAATTAGTCATGCCCATTTGAAAGGATGGGTAAATCATTTGTAACTCTCAAATACTTTGATTCCAAAGTATCTACTTATGATTACATTTCCTGATACCTGCTTTTTTTGGCCAAATTCCTTTGTTTTCCTATACAGTCATCCATCAACATGTTGTTCTGAAAACGACACATTTTACCATCGGCTATTTGTGCCTCTATATGATTTATTTTTACTCTGAAAGGTTTTGTCAAAAAAACTTTTTTATCATGTTCTACGGTACGTCATTGTGGTTTGGCATCATAAAATACAGCCTCGATGTTTATCAATCTCAGATACCTGGAGACCACAGAGACAGGCTCTACTATGAAGACTCTATTTTGAAAGGAGGTAAGTGAGCCTTTACTTAAAAGGTAAACTCAACTGCATGAGATGTTAACATAGTAAAATGCAACAAAACAAAGGCCAAGGTTCTATCTTCATTTCTATCATAAGCATGTCTGTTTCCTAGCTTTTCACTAAATTTCTTAACAGATGAGAGTTACCACCTTGGATTTCTTTCAACTAGAAGGAAAATTTTGAAATTTTTTTTCATAAAAATGTGAACTGTCAACTAGTTTTACGTTGGTTTTAAAAAGATCCTTTTGGGAGTCTGGAACTCTCTACCTTTTTGGTTATGGTGGTTAAAAATAAAACCACCTACTTAACCAAACTTTTAACAAAAATATCCTTTACCCTTTAGTAAATTCTTTCAGAATTACTAAAGATCTGACAATATAGGATCTTGAAAAGACAATTCACAAGGAGCATTTTAATTGTTAGAAATTTAAATGGGGATATTTTCCTTTTAAACACTGAAAGTGGCATCAGAATGTTGTCAACTTTGATCAAACAGGATCAGATTTTCACGTCAGCCGTCTACTTTCTTGGCTTTTTCTCTTTTTTCTTGGCCTTAATATTAGCACGCTTGTAAACTGTAGTAAAATATGTAATGTGCTTCTTGAAATTGAATCCATTTGTAATCATTTTTAGTCTTTGTGGTCCTGTTAGGTCCTATAAAATAATAACATCAGTAATTCTCCCTAGAGACAATACAAGGAAGGACTGCATTGCATCCTTTTTCAAAAAGAATTCTTCACCTTAAAACAAAAAGTCTGAAAAAATTTCAGACAAGATTTCTCTTTTACTTTTCCGTAAATTGGTAATTTTTCATATAGGATGCAGATCTCAATTACAATTCTTCAGTCTTAGGATCTGGACCCACTCCCCCAAAGAATCACACAAAACAATACCTTTATAATAACATGATGGAAGCTCTATCTAGCACCAGAAAAAAAATCACCGCACAGACGTTCTTCAAAGCTACAGGCATCGATCAGTACAACTAACCCCAGAGCATGACAGCATCCACAGCTGAGAATCAATGTGTCTGCGCTTTCTACAGATACTGTAGATGCAAGTTTTTCCAGCAGAGACCACCAAATGATGTGGACTCTAGGTGGCGAAAAGTAAAAGATACTAAAATTACAGTAAACTTTAAAGTCATACACCCGGTACAGAAACAGAATGCAAAGTATGCAACCAGAGCAAATGATGTCACTGATGAGATAAAGTATCCATGGCCCAATGTTCTTCAAGACACTCAGTCATGCCCACTGGGAACCATGCGGCACACGCCACAGGATGGAGTTTGAGCACTTTTGGAAAGTCAACTTACCTCTTTACAAACACATGTAGGTTATCCAGGGAAAGCGGGCTACACTGGATTTCCTCTTAGGGTAGATCTTACCAAGTGAGTCAGAAAAGGCATGCCCTTGGTCCTCTGGTGGAGTCTGTTCTTCTAACTGGGTAGTTCCCAAATTGTAGCACAAATAAGAAATCCCCAGGGGAACTTGTCTAACAGGCGGATTGCCAACCCAACCTGGAGTCTAGCTCATGAGTTGTGGGGGGAGGGGTGAGGGGAGGATCTCTGGACCCCCCAGTCTAAGAAACCCTGAAAGGATACCATTGATCCAGAGATCCCACTGGATAGCAAATGCTGGATATTTAACCCTCTACAGCTGGCAAGCAAGAAAAACACTTCTGGCCAGAAGGAATCATCAACAATGGGTCTGGCAGCAGGACCTTCATGGGGGGGGGCGGGGTGAGGGAAGCAGGCACCCTGATTTTCTTTCCCTGGCTCATCAGCCTGCCCTTGGCCCAGGAGCCCACCCACACCCCAACCACGGATTCTCAGCCTCAGACTGGAAACGTCCAGCCCAGACTCACACTCAAGCAGACGTGCACCTACCCAGCCTCCGTTGTCCTGGATCCAGGTGTGCAAGTGCCGGTTCAGGTACTCAGTCATCCATAGGGCGATGTTGTCCACCAGGGGCGACATCTCCCGGTTGACGCTCTCCACACACATGACCCCACCGAACTCAAAGAAGGCCACAATCCTCCCCCAGTTCACCCCATCCCTGAAGAGCTCCTCCACCACCGTGGCAAAGCGTCCCCTCGCGGTGAAGGGTGTCAGGTGCAGCTGGCTGGACATCTCCGCGAAGTCGCGGCGGTAGCGACGGGAGAAGTCATCGCCGGCCTGGCGCAGGGTCAGGTGGACCACAGGTGGCACGGGGCTGAGCGCAGGGCCCGCGGCGGCGGCGAGGGCGGCGGGGGGCGGGGGCGGCGAGGTCCTGGCGGGCGCGGGGGTGCGCCCGGGCTGGGAGGAGAAGATGCCCGGCGCGGGGGTGGCCCCCGGGGGCGCGGCGCCCGCGTCTCCGGCATCCCACTCGTAGCCCCTCTGCGACAGCTTATAGTGGATGTACTTCATCACTATCTCCCGGTTATCATACCCTGTTCTCCCAGCGTGCGCCATCCTTCCCCCGAGGAAAAGCAGCCGGGTACCAGCAGCACCTCTCGCCCCTGCTCCCGCCCCACGGCACCGAAAGAAAGAATAGTTATAATCCAGCTATTTTATTGGATGTGCTTCGCATTCTTGGATGAGGGGGTGTCTTCAGTCACGCGGAACACTTGATTCTGGTGTTTCCCTCTTGGCATGAGATGCAGGAAATTTTTACTGAAATTCCTTTCGGATCTTTATTTCATGAGGCACATTATTATTAATTATTGTTAATATCAGTCTACTTCCTCTGCGATGCTGAAAGGTCAAAAAGAAAACTACGTCAAAATCAGGTGCATTTTCCTTTATACACTGGGTGAAAGAACTCAGGGCATACACACTACAAGAAACACAGCTAAAAAGAATGTATTAAACTGCCTGGAAATCAAACTTACTCGAATGCACTTAAAGTTAAAATCTCAATTGTTTCCATTGAAAGTTACATTAAACCAATTTCCTGTGCAAAGAACTTACTTGTATTTTTTAAGGACAGCATGATCCTCTGTCAAGTTTCCTTTTTTGTGAAAACCAAACAAATGCATAAGGCAAAGATTCCATCAATCTTCAGAACTCTCCAGTTATAGCTGCTTTGAAACTTCCAAATGAATCAGGAGTTGGGGGAGGGAGGGTAAAAAATTAGGAGAATTTCCAGTTTGATTCCCAGACTTCTCCGTCACAGAAATGTCAGTCCGTAGGAATCCCAACCGGCGATCTCAAGAGCACGAGGAAAAAAAGGCAGCAGCGGCGGCAGATGAATTACAATTTTCAGTCCAGTATTTGCAGAAGTCCTGTGATTTTCCCCCTCTCGGCAATTTACACACGCACACACACGCGCGGGCACAGACATGGATCTCTATCCGCGGGACCGCTTCACTCCTCCACGGGAGACAGACAGGGACCGGGGGCCGCCGGACGAGCCGGGCACGGGGGCAGGAATCCTCTTCTGATTAAACTCCGAACGGCAAATGCGTTTTCCGAAAAGCTGCTTGATAAACGAAGGCAGGACGCGCCCGGCCCGCCGGTGCCGAGCGCGAGAAGCCCGCGCTGTGTGTGGTGCGGCGAGGGGTGGGGAGAAGGAGGTGGTGGGGGAGGGTTTTATTTTTTCCCTCTTTTCCTAAAAAGGATGACTGCTACGAAGTTCTCCCCCCTGGACCCCCTCTTCCGCTGCACCCCACCGGCGCACCCCGCCTCCGGGCTGCGCACCCTTTCTCCTCCTCCTGCTCCTGCGCGGCGGCGCTGGCGGCGGCCGCCCCCTCCGCGCTCCCGCCGCGCACCCGCTCCGGGCGATGACGGCCGCGCCGGCGGGGAGGGCCCGGCGCCCGGCACCTTCGCTGGCAGCGGCGGCGGCGGCGGCGGCGGCGGCGGCTCGGCGGGGAAACCGAGAGCTGCGGGCGGGAGCGCGGCGGGCGGGGGAGGGGGCGGGGAGGAAGGGGGCGGGCTCGGGGCGGGGGGTGGGTGGGGGCTGGCCTCTTACTTCATTCTCTCTAACCGACTGGTTTCCTGTACGTACGTCACACGGTTCATTCAAAAAAAGAAGAAAGAAAGAGCCCTCCTCGGAGCCGCCCCGCCGCCCCTCCGCCCCGCTCCCCGTCCCGGGTTAAAGGAGCCGCGGCAGGGCTCGGAGCGGCGCGCCCCGCGGAGGACACATGGCGCGCAGGGCCCGCGGCCGGGGCGGGCGCGCCCGGGACGCCCCCGCCCGCCCGGCCCGCTCCGCTCCGCCCGCCGGGCCCGGCCGGTGGGTGGCGCGGGCGGCGCAGGCCTCCCGCGCGGCCGCGGCGCGGTGGGTGTGCGAGGGGCCTCCTCGGGCCTGCAGCGGGCCCGGCGAGCTCTCAGGGGCCCGCGAGGGGCCGGGGGCGCCCGGGGGACTGCACGCGGCCGGCAGGGCGGCTGCCGGGTGGGTGTGCCAAGGGCGCAACCGCCGGGAATCGCTTCGACCCTTGTAACCGAGTGTGTGTCTGTGTGTATGCGCGCGCGCGCGCGCGCTCCGGGAATCGCTTCGACCCCTTTAAACGAGTGTGCACGCGTGTGTGCGCGCGCGCGTGTGTGTGTACGTGTACACACCGTGTTGCCGGCTCCTGGCAGCTGCCAGGGCGACCAGGCCCACACTGACTCCAAGCAGTGGGACCTCAGCGTGGCCCTCCCGCGGAGAGAGGCCAGGGAAGCCTCGAGCGTGGTATTTACTTTCAAGTTGCTTCCTAGGTGTGCAGGCGGAACACACACCTTGGGGACACCATCCGTGACCAAGGCCAGACAGCCCTCAGCGGGCCAGTGAGGGGCGAGTGGAGGACGTCAAGGGCTCTAAGATGGCTAAGTAAACGTTCTGCCTCCGCCCCTGACAGGACTGGCGCTAGGTTGGGGCTGGACGCTGCCGGGGACTACCGGGTAACTCTCAGGCCCTGAAAAAGGTCCTAACACCGGGTGGGTGGGTTTCCCAAGGCCTGTGGGGTCGCCTAGCAGCCAGTGCCAGATGGCTGCAGCTTCTCGAGTTATCTGAACGCGCGCGTGTACACACACACAATCACACACATAAATATATTACACACGCAAGCACACAGTCTTTTCATTCATCAGCCTGCACAGCCCCTAGGAGAAAAGCACAAGAGGGCAAACAAGTTGTGCTTGTTTAACTTTTTTTTTTTTTTAATCATCTCAGAAAGTCTTTGGCAAATAAAGCGCCAGAAAACAAATGTTTACTAAAAGCCCAGCAGCTTACCTGATAGGGCTCAAATACAGATAGATAGGGATGCTGGGCTACAGTGCTCATAGAAATGTGACAAATGAACGTGGCAACATGTACAAATGTGTTCCAACACCATCTTTATTTTGTCTCCTCGTCTAAAAGCATGTACTCTTGAGCAAAATAAGCATAAATTATTTCCATCCCATTTATCATAGGCAACCAAACAACGTGCAAGTAGGGATGGGTGCCTCACACAAACTTCTTATCCAAGCAAGAAGGAATGAAGAAAGATGCTCCTTCCTGCTTTTTCCACGGCTGGGACATGGCACTGGGTGGTGGGGGGCGGGGGTGGTGGTGGTGGTGGTGACGCAGGGTCTGGCCTGGAGATGAACACTGGGTATAGACTGACCTGGGGTGTATGTTCTCACAGAAAGAGTAGAAACCTATACTAATGCCTCAGCATGATAGTTTAAGGATCTTCTCAGTCTTAGGCCTCCAAAATTACTCAAGAGGAATTGAAAACCTTCGTGCTTCTGCGACCCAGCATGTGAGTGAGGAAATGAGAGGACAGAGCTGGAAAAGAGATTGTATTTCTGCAAAGGGGTCCCCAGAAGGAAATGGGATTCCCCGTTCCCAGAGAAAGAAAAGCCTCCTTATTTTTTTTCCTCTCCTTTGCTCCCAGAGAGCCTCACTTGACAGATTTTCTCAGACTTACCCCTTCGGGGGTGGGCATCTTGGCCATCACCAGCCATTCTCAGGACAGGGCTGCACTGCAGTCCTTGACTAAGATTATATATTCCCCAGGAATGTTCTGAATTCTCTTCATATCGAAAGAGTGAAACCATTCCTCCATTCAGATTGGATTATTAGCTTACATCCTCAAGTATGAGGGCAGGTATTGTAGGAAGTGTGTGGAGTAACTGTCTCTGCGTACTGGGGAGGGAGCGGAGGGAGCCCTGACCAGAGCCAGGAGTCCTGGGTTTGGATCCCAGATCTGTGCCAGAGACCCTCCAACACCCTCCCACCTGGATGCACTATAGGCGTTTCACTTCGCAAGACGCCTTCCACCTTTCAGAGCCAATGGACTACCCTGCTGGCAGCTTTGCCTGGCTGGATTCTAGGAGTAGGGTAGCACCAGGGAGAGAAAAGAACAAGATGCAAGGAAGGGAGATTGTATCAAGAGCCTGAAAGGCCTGTGTTTTCCTTTATTCTCCGGTCTGCCAAACAAAAAGCTTTTTATTGCCAATTTTCGCCACCTACTGGTTGATGTTTAACAGTATCATTCAGAAAGTTCTCTTCATCCATCACGAATAGAAACACTTCCAAGGGTTATGAAATTCAAAAAGGACATTATTCTAATCTGGGCATACATGTTTTATATATAGGCATGTAGTAAGTCTTACTATTAAACTTTTTATTTAAAATGGGGATACAAAAACCCCATTCATTAACTGAGAGGGAACTGACAACTAATAGATAAGTGAGTTAAAAATATAAAAAATGACCCCAAGCCATTTAGACAAACTAAAGTGGAAATAAATCCATAAAGGAAATGAACTGACCAGAGAGGGTAAGAACAAAGGGTTCACATAACTGCATAAAAAGGAACTGCTTAAAAAACATCTCCCAGGCAAGCAATGCAAAACACTAATTTCCAGTTTAAATGTCTTCTAAATTATCATTTCCAGCTTTATTGCGATATAATTGACATAGCTTAGATATTATGAACTCTTAACACTAAATAGTGTCACGTGCGTTCAGATGGGTTGCATCTGTTGTTGGTCATTATTATAGGATAATGCAATACTAATTCCCAATTAGCGTTCAGTACTAACAGTAACACTGTTCGCAGTGCATTAATGCCCCAGAGCCTGTCTTCTGCTATAGAGCTGATTGCAAACGATTTGCCCACTATGTGCTCTCAAACCATCCTTGTCATCACAAGGAAACACTTTCACCATGTCTAAACCAACAGGCCTTGGTTTAACTGACAAACCTACTTAACCTCATGTATGGTGGGCCCTAAACCTCAAAAAATGTTTGGAATAATTAAGCAACAAAATTGCAGCTAGGCAAGAACTGCAGGTGAATCATTCTGTTGTATGAGTTTGATAGCAGGCAAGTCCTGTTTCCTTTTGGTTCACAAAGGCAAGGGCAGGAAATATACTCCTGGCAATTCTTTTCCCTTCATATCCATGACTTGGCATTTAAAGTGAAATGAAATAAGTGCAGGGAGTTAAATTTTTCAAATTTTTCATTTCACTTGGCATTTAAAGTGAAATGAAATAAGCGCAGGGAGTTAAATTTTTCAAATTGATCTACTGGCCTCATTGGATCAAAACTGCAGTCACAGACCCAGACAGCGGGATAACACCATTGTATGAAGGGGAAATAGGCAAGGAATTGACATTCTTCTGTGCAATGACTTATTTTCGTACTTAATTTGGCACAGAGCAGTGTCTCCCGGTTATTACTTACGGATGAACATGTTTAGAGAAATCGAGGTGACTGTTTTTATCTCCTAGGGCTACCATAACAAAGTACCACAAGCTAGGTGGCTTGAAACAAATTTATTTCCCCACAGTTCAGGAGGTGTGAAGTCTAAAATCAAGATGTCAGCTACGCTGGGCTCCCTCTGAAGGCTCTAGGGAGAGATCTTTCCTCCCCCTTCCTAGCTTCTGGTGGCGTCTGGCAGTCCTTGGGGGGCCTGGGCATGTACCTGCCTGACTCTGATCTGCCTCTGTTGTCACTTGGCCTTCTCCGTGTCTCTCTGGGTTCTCTTCTTGTAAGGTTGGCAACCATACTAGATTAGGAACTGAATAACCTCATCTTAATTCATTTATATTTGTAAAGACCCTATTCCAAGTAAGATCACATTTATGGGCACTGGGGGTTAAGAAACTGATGACATCTTTTGAGGGTGCACAACTCAACCCATAATAATATGTGTCTAATATGGGATCTTCCAAACTAACGACAATGGTTTACTCCAAGGGTCAGGGCTCAGCAACCCCTGAATTTCAAGGGGCACCATGATCTTTTTAAAACTCAAATCTGGCCATTTTATATTCCTGCCCAAAGTTCTTCGGAGGCTAACAGTGCAACTCCTCTACATGGCTTGATCTAGTGCAAATCTACCCCCCGGGTGTCCCCTTTTCCTTATGCGTTCCCTTCTTGCAGCCACATTAACTCTGTGCTTTCTGGAATACACTAAGATCTCTCGTGCCTTTTGCCTTTGCACATCTGCTCTTCTACCTGAAACGCACCCAACCTTCTCAGGGCGAATTCATACTCATTCTTCAAGTTTCAACTTCAGACCCACCCCCCACCATGAGGCCATGCCTGACTTCCCTGCGCAGTCCTCAGAGCCCCCTAGTGCCACTGGAAGAGGGTTAGGACAGATATAGGCAGAAAACAGGGGTCTGAATATGGGCTCCATAGCTTAGTAGTTGCTACCGTGGACTAGTTACTTAACTTCTCTGTGCCTGTGCCTCCACGTAAGGGGGATATGAAGAGTACCGCTTGAGGGGTAGCATATGATTGAGATGAATTCAATGTGATGCGCTCACAACAGTGACCGCCATGGGCTAGGTTTATTTGAGGACAGGGACTGTATTTTTCCTTTGTGCTTTCCCAGCCTAGAATACTGTCCGACATTCAAACATTTGTGGCATAAAATTCAGAGGTTCCAAGCTGAAGAAAGGAAGTCCAGGAAGACTTGTAAGGGCTTTGAGAGAGATGAAGGAGTGGGGAAGGAAGAAAGAAGAAATGTAATCACCACCTGGGAGGGACAAACTGTTTATGCATAGTATCCCCAGGGGCCTGGATGCCGAGCTCATTAAATATATGTTGAATGAGGGGAAATCGAGGGCATAAAATCAGGAGTGGAACACAATATATATTTTTTTCCTTTTTAAACATCCAAATACAAAAATTATAGAAGGGATATCATATGCTGCTCATGGTATATACAATGCTCAAATTTAGAGAAAGCTCAGGTTTGCAAACCAAGATGTCCAAGGAATCTCTCCACGATGGAAACCAAATTTTCCCATTTAAAGACAGGAATATTAAGGTGTGTTATTTTATATATCAGTCTTCTGTGTTCTTCAGAACCTAAGAAATATTGCATTGTTAGTATATGCAGGTTTAAAGTGTGGGAAATCTATTTGTTTTTATATGAAATGTATTACATTAAGAAATTTTACTACCACTTTTCTTTTCTACCACCTTTTACTTATGTTTCCCATATCTGAGTCACACAAACACAGAAGATATTTGAAATAGGCGCTCTGAATGCCAAGTAACTTACTCTGAAAACATTAGTTCCTAAAAAATGATCAAAATCAAGCCCTGTCAATGTTTAGGAGGCAAGGTTAGGATAATATTATGAAAGAGATTTGTGTTTTGCTTCAATGACTCTTAAACACAAATTTCTAAAAAAAAAAAAAATACATTTTCAAATCTGTAAAGCTTGTTCCCCATTTATTTTTTGTTGTGATTCAGAAATACAATATATGAAAATTAGGTTACAATTTTGCCACAAAAGCATCTAAAGTAGCAAACACAAGTTCTAATATATACCAAAATAGCCAAGTGCATTCTTACAGTTTAAAAATGTCTTTAGAGTTGTCCCATCAAGCAAGTGTAAAATATAATAGCTATTATCTCCTCTTCAAAATATCAAATCTGCCGTCACTGTGCTGAACTAAACAAGATTTAGTCGAGAGTATGGAAGGTTATGGTTAGTGTGTACTTTTTAAAGCTGAGTTACTAAGAACTAAGGACATGAGAAAGATGCAAAGCATCGTATGTCAAAAACTATGAATATTTAAAAGTGTCCTCATGTGAGTGAGACATGTTTAAATTAGAACATGAGGTAATAAAATTAAATCTGTTGGTGATAAAACTCAGTAAAAAAAAATTATCATGGTATTGCCTTCTTCCAGAAAGACAAAAGACATACAATTCTTCGATTTGAAGCTACTATTTCCAAAATGCTTTTATCATCTAAATATTAGAAATGCACTCCCAAAGTTCACTTCTAAGAATCAGTGATATATGGTTTAACCAGCAGATTTCTAACTGAACACATATAAGTATTAATGCAAAGAGGCCATTATTGACAGTATTTTTCATTTTTTCTCTTTTCAGCTGTAAAAATTAAATTTTAAAAAATAACAGAAAAGAACAATTTCCTGGACTTTGTTTTTGTAAAAAGAAATGGGGGTTATATCTTATATCTTTTTCAACTATAGAGGGTCCTTGAACATATTTTGGAATTTCTATGGATGAACGACATTCAACATTTTTTTTAAATAAATATACTCACAAATACACTATAATAAAACAGTAAAACCAAGCCCAGCAGAGGCAACCACTTCGTAACCAACACACACAACAAACAGTAGTTGGTCACAAACAGAAAGCCAACATTTCAACAGAATTGTAATCAAACTCCTTCTGCCACAGGTAAGACATACCCACTTCTGGGTACAGTACAAAGTGTTGAATCAATGACCCCTTTAAAAAAAAAAAAAAAAAAAAAAAAAAAAAAGAAATGGCAACAGTTTCCTGAACAATCTGACTCAGGGGGTTTTGTGTGTGTGTGTGTGTGTGTGTGTGTGTGTTGTGGTTGTTGTTTTTAATTCCCCTGAGCAAGAAAAAAAAAAAAAAAAAGACAGGTCAGTATAAAAAATGTACAAAAACTGAGCCAAAAAAGATAAAAAATAGAATTTGCCTTTGTAATATTTTCATGTTTTGGATGAAGTCAGATCTTTGTGTGATGCTGCTGAATGTCTATAATCCTTTATGCAAACCGTTCGGGCCAGACGTTTCAGAATTCTTAATTTTTTAGATTTGGAAAAAGGTGATGTGGGGCATATGCTGGATATTACAAAACATGTCCATAGACTCTGGGGCAATACCTAGAATCAAACTCTTGTTGTTTCTTCGGGAAAAATTAATGAAGAGTCCATAAAATGGATAAATCAAAATTCTAACACATCAGTTCAAGTCAGGTTTTGCTATCAAAGGAATAATGGCACCAAATTTAGGAAGAGAGGGGGGAAAAAAACCCAACAACTTAGTTTTCAAAGCTTTTTGGATACAGGGTTTGGGCCCTTTAACGTGTCTGACAAAGAAGCCTATTTTCTTGATATGATCTCCACAAAATCTGCTCTCATGCCCGAGCAACAACAGGCTTGAGGAAAGGATCTCCCACCACAGAATGGGGGCTCTTAAATTTGTTCAGGGAGCAGATTACCTGGAGGTGACAGTACAGGCTACAAGGAAACCTTGAAAACGTCCGGGGAAAGTAACACTGGTCCAATAATTGTACTAAACGAGACACCATCTTGGGCTAGATTTTCATCTGGACCAGCAGTTGGAGGTGCCAACAAGGAACATTCACCAGAAAAAATAAAAGTGAGAAATAGCCAGACATTAACGTGTAACTGTTTTCTGCGAATTAGGGAAATAGAGCCATTGCTCTATCTTAAGAGGCTGCGAGATATGACCTAATGTAGTTTGCAAACGATGGCTACAGAAGACAGAAAGATTCATGAAACTCTTAGGGCATCAACCCACCCCCACAAACTGCAATGAAGTCATTCCAAGCAACTTCTATATTAAATAATTTCTTCGATCTTTGTCAGTGTTAAAATATGCCATTCTCAGATCCTCATTAAAAGGATGCCAAGGATTAAAGCCATTAAATATCTTACTTTAAAAAAATTAAGTCATCTTAAAGTCGAGAGGTCCAAAAACTCAAGAGCAAAAAAAGGTTCGCTGTAATTTTTAGGCCTTTAATCTTTTGTATGCACAATATATGCATACTGTGTGTGCAAGAAGGAGGGGGTGTAGCATTACGATGAAGGGGACTGTCCCTAAGTAGGGAGCACATACAGTGACAGGATGAAGCAGGGAACGTTGGCCAAAACCCATGAGAGGCACTTATTGTGGAAATCCACTAACTGAGCAACAGAGCCTGTGATGTGAAAACAACATTCACGGGGCTGAGAGGATTCCAGGGCTTACGCTGTGGGAGTGATGACTGGGCTTCCTTAACGTGGTATGCAGAGAAGGTTCTCCGATTAAATGGGAGTCACAGAAAGAATGGGTGATCATTTTCTTTCAAAAATGGCCTTGTCCTATCTTCTTTCTCTTAACGAGGAAAATGTAAATATATGATCATCAGCCTTTCGTAAAAGCTACATATATGCTACCAGAAGAATGTCACGCTTTTTAATTTTTTTCACCTGTTTTAATTAATTCATGAGTTAATTTAAAAAGTCAAGTCAAAAAATTTTAACTAGTCTTTTTTTTATATATAAAAATATCACAGCAGTATCAGGAAAACAGGAGGGAGAGACGGGAAGAATGATAAGACACTCTAATGGGATGGGTGAGCTCTGCGTCATCATGGCTGTTGAAGAAACTGTAAACTTTTAAGGTTCTAAGATTTTATTTCTCTTCAGAAAACATTTTAGGAGGCTGCCTTTCCCCGTGAATGAAAAACAAAAAGTGCTCTACGCATTCGAGTCTAAAGAAGACAAGAAATCACTATTTTTCCTACTGGAAAATCGTTCTCTCCTGCCCTTCCCCTGCATTGCTCTCTCTCATCCCCCTGTATTTTTATGGGATCAAAGAGAGAGAGAAGCCACGAGTGACCACCAGAAGACAGTGAGTCAGGGACATCCTCACGCACTCAGAGTTGCCAGCAATGTGTAAAACTCGTCTTGAATAAAATAAACCATGTTAAAAAGACCAAAGGGGGGGGGAAGCCCCAAAAACCCATAAACTGCCTATCGTGGAAGGTTAAAAAAAAGTCCCCAAGGCTGCATCTTATGTATCATAAGGTACATTTCTGGACTTAATCTCAATAGAGGGGGGAAAAAAAGAATAAATAGACACATGTAAATGATCATTCTGGAATTGTGGTCTTCACCCTGCTCCCATGCTGTTCGTTCCCACAGGGTCGTCACCTCCCCGCCCCAAGAACCACGGGTCCCCTGTGCCGTATTTGCATAGTGTTAATAACATCACCCGAGCCGCACGCCTCTCCCCTCGCCCGCAGCCAGGTTTCTGCAGAGCTGGTCCGATCTCACATATTCAAAAGCGATACATACGTGTCTGCAGGCCAGAAACTGGGTCCCTTTTAGCAGCAAGCTGTTCAGTTATTTAGAAACAGTCTTTTCTCCAGGGGTACGGATTAGGCAGTTTTGTCTGCAATTTCCGATTTTGCTCTCTGCATCATGCAGCGACGCACTATGCTGTCGAAGCTTCCGAGGTAAAACAGCGCGATGGTGCGGAAGAGGCCCATGGTGACCACCTGCGAGACACAGAGAGACCCCGAGCTCGTCCCACAGCGCGGGGCCGCACCCCACCTCAGCGGGTTTCAAGGTCCTCTCCCATAAAGAGTTTCGAAGACACATCTTCTAATCTGCTCCAAGGATCATGAAAACTCCCGAACTGGGACGCCTAGGTGGCTCCGTTGGTTACACGTCTGCCTTTGGCTCAAGTCGTATCTCGGGGTCCTGGGATCGAGTCCCATGTCCCCGGAATCGGACTCGCTGCTCGGCCGGGAATCTGCTTCTCCCTCTCCCACAGCCCCTCCTCCCTGCTCTCTCCTTTCTCCCTCAAATAAATAAAATCTTTAAAATAAAATAACTGTAAGCACCAGGAGAGCACAGAGGATAGAAGCTGTCCACTTTGCGCCCCTGGATGGCATGTGCCTGTCAGAGTTATAACAGCTGAATGTTTGCCCAAGTCATAAATTCAAATTATACAAAGAGCAAATTAGGTATTCTCAGCAGTCCCCGGGTTCTAATAGCTAGAGAATATCCGCTCCAGCATCCCCAATACCCAAACTGTCATCAAGTCTTTCTGGTTTAAGACTTATGTCCTGGGGGCGCCTGCGTGGTTCAGTGGGTTAAGCCTCTGCCTTCGGCTCAGATCATGATCTCAGGGTCCTGGGATCGAGCCCCACATCGGGCTCTCTGCTCAGCGGGGAGCCTGCTTCCCCCTCTCTCTCTGCCTGCCTCTCTGCATACTTGTGATCTCTGTCAAAAAAATAAATAAAATCTTAAAAAAAAAAAAAAAGACATGTTCTGAACAGAAAAGTCAGACCCTATTCTAAGTGCTACCACCATAGCGAGAAAGAACAGGGCCTACCTTCCACAAGCTTCTTCGATAATTAGAAAGACGACCAACTCGGGGAGAACAATTACTGCATTAGGCGGGACAGGGGATGTCCACTAACCATCAGGATTCCTGACCACACACTCTCACGCCAACACCTCTGACTGGAATTTTTTTCTTCAAGACACAGAATTACAAAGAAGAGCATTTTCAAATACACTAGTTCTCAAATGTTGCCTCCCGTGGGCCCTTTTTCAGAAAAGCGCTAGAAGACTAAAAAAGCCACATTAAAGGGGTCAATGAAGAAAGGGAACGTCGTGTGACACAGGAGGCAGAGGACCCCCAAAGCAGATGACAGGCAGAGGGGGCCCCAGACATGGGACAGCGTGTCCTGACGGGTGGCTCAGAAGGGAAAACTGATAGAATGTCTGATATTTCTGGGACGCCTGGGTGGCTCAGTTGGTTAGGCAGCTGCCTTCGGCTCCTAGACTCCTGGGATCGAGTCCCACATCGGGCTCCTTGCTCGGCAGGGGGCCTGCTTCTCCCTCTGCCTCTGCCTGCCACTCTGTCTGCCTGTGCTCACTCTCTGTCAAATAAATAAAATCTTAAAAAAAAAAAAGTCTGCTTTAAAAAAAAAAATGTCTGATATTTCTGAGAGGAAATGAAGACTGTCATTATTCATACATAGAAAAAAGCCAATAACAGTCTCGGGGAAAACAAAAGGTTATACAACAAAGGAAAATTAATTATGTACAATACGGCGGTCAGCTGTAAAGAGCACTGACAGAGCAGTGACAACGATCATCTCAAGGACAGATCTAACCAAAATCATAATATAAGTAAAAAGGGAGGGTGGGAACGGAGGAGAGGCGGCTGTAAGCAGAAGGGAGAGGGTGTGAGGAACTAAATCCTCCTCTTTCTTGGTGGAAGCCCATGCCTGACCCCAAGCTGAGAAATCTGTGGAGGCGGCCACGTGGGTCTACACTCTGGGCGCACTCCAGATGGACACGTGGAGGCCCAGCCCACAGAACAGTGTGGCTACGTCCTAGAAGGCCAAAGGGGGGCCGCCGTTCTTCCCATAGAGCCTTGAAAACACTGGTTCTCTGAAGGGTGTATAAGGATAACTTTGAAAAATGAGAGAACCAAAGAGAAGCCGGAAAAAGGCAAAACGACAGGGACAGTGAAGAGATCAGCGATCGCCAGGGCTTCGGGAGGAGGAGGGAAGGACGACCAGGAGGCGCACGGGTCAATGTGTGGGCTGGGGAACGACTCCACGTTATACCGGGTGACGGTGGACATGTGGCACCAGATGTACATGGCAGTGTACACTTGTCAAAACCCGTCGGAAGGTCATGTGACACCAAGAATAAACCCTAACGTAAACCATGGACTTCCATTAATAATGACGTCTGCCTACTGGCTCATCACCTGTGCCGATGTGCCACACTAACGCGAGATGCTAGTAACGGGGGAGTCTGTGGGCACAGGAAGAGGGGTTGTACGGGAACTCCGTAATTTCAACTCAAATTTCCTATCAACATAAAACTGCCCTGAAAAATAAAGTCTACTATGGAAAAAAAAAAACCAAAAAACAAAAAAACAACAAGAAAAAAAAGAAAGGAAAAAATTTAAGAAAAAGCAATGAGAACACAGCACACCAAAATGCTAAAATAGTTAAGTCTGAGGAATTTAACGGTCTTGGGAGTTTTCTGGAAAAAGCAACGCTTAACGTGAGACCTGAAGAAAGAGTAGAAGTTGGTCAGACAGAGGAAGGCTGGGGGGTGGAGGCAGAGACACAAAGTCATGGGAAGAGGAGGAGGGGCAGGAAGGGGAGCAAGGTCGAAGGTCAGAGGTTATGCCACGTGATGGAGTGGAAGCTTTACGTCAGTGGGCCTGGGGAGCTGCCAAGGGTTGCCCTGCAGGATGGATTATACAGTTTGGAAAAATGGGCATGGAAATGGGAGGGGAACCCTAACCCGGGACTGGGGCAGGGTGCGGCAAGGCCACTGGGAGGGGGGCCATGTCCTGTATAACAGGAGTGGCTGCCACCTGCCCCCGTGATTACTGCCAGGGGAGAACGCAGACCGTGTGCTGTTGGGCCTTCTGATTTTCCACAAAACATCTGACTTTTCACGGATAATCTAATTTTAAAACCATTTTATGTCACCCTGCACACTAATATGCCAGACGAACCACACGAAACATTTTATGGGCCCATACGCTCCCAGGCGACCCCTGGGACTCAGAGCATGAGCCCTAAGTGGGGAGCTGACCACAGTGTCCCAGGCCTGAACCAGGGGAGCAGCAGCGGGGCTGGGGAAGCAGGGGAGTCAGAGGAGAGGCAGACCTGACCCCTCACATGAGGGGCAGGACGGGGCCCAGGATGACACCGCTTCCTCGTCAAGCTCCTGAGTGAACATGAACGTGGACCCCGGTCACCGAGGCCGTACAGACTCGGTGATGGGAGGTGGGGACGGGACGCTGGGAAACACAGCTTCATGGCAGGCATGTGGAACTGGGGATGGGAGCTCGCAGCCCGGGGGGAAACACCCCAGAGAAATTTATACGGAACTGCAGCGGACGAAATAGCTCCGGGCTGAAGTTTTCTGTCGGGCATCACGCATGTGGACGTAGGAGAGGGGACAAGACGGCCACACAGACCGTGCTGACCTGAGCTTCCCGCTGTGTGCCAGGCACGGGCTGTAAGCGGCCGTCCTCAGAGAGCCTACCCGGAACGCAGCGTCTACCTCTGAGAGAGAGCCGACCGGGTCACGGAAGAGAAGGGTGACGAAAGCCCACACCCACGTCCTTCGGGTTTTCCCACACGATCACGGTCTCCCACACGAAGCTCAGTACTCGGTCATAAAGTCCCCTGCCAGCCCTGCACCAGCTCCGCCATCCCGCGTCGGGGCCGTGCAGAGCAGCTGGGACAGCTCTGGTCCCGCCACGCTGCAATCGCATCGCCTCTGCCCGTCGCTCCCACCCGACCGTGAGCGCGGAGGCTGCAGAGCTTCGCCCGATTCTGCAGCAGCAGACACGGCCCCCGGCGCGCCGACGAGCGGCTGGAGGAGCCAGAGCGTGGGCGAGAGGACGGTCTGCGCTGGATCCTGGACTTGCACCTCCCCGAGCATGGCTGCCCGTGGCCTGACGCCCCTGGAAGCGGGGTTCTGGTCTGAGGCCCGGTACCCTACATCACTCTACCGCAGACACCCGCGGTCCTCACGAGAGGACCCGAGTGAACACCCCGAAAGCAGAGACGGCGTACCCCTCTATGTCCTCTATGTCCCTGGTGCCGGAGCCCAGAACACTTCTCCCCTCTCTGAGCCGCTCAGCCGCTGTCCTTCACCATGTCCTACTTTCTCGTCACCGCCACAGCGAGAGAATCAACTGGTACGGCCGTGAAAATCCTTCACAGCCGCACACAAAGCTACCAAGTCTTCTGTTAGCCTTTCCTCACTGGGTTTTAACGAGGGGCACGGTGTGTCTGTCCGTCCGTCTGCCTGGTTACCAGCGCAGCTCACCTGCTGGAGCCCTTCAGTAATAGAAGTTACCGGAGCCATTCCACAGGTCAGGGACGACAGCATGTACCCGTCGGAGCCAATGGAACTGTTAAAATTCCCTTGCTGAAACAGAAGGAGGAGAAAAGAGGCAACAGTGATAACCAGGAAAGGAATCAGCACGTCAGAGACTACGAAGTGTGCGGGGCGCCTGAGTGGCTCAGTCAGTTGGGTGTCCGACTTCCGATCTGAGCTCAGGTCGGGATCTTAGGGTCGTGAGCCTGAGCCCCGCGTGGGGCTGCATGCTGGAAGAGGAACCTGCTTAAGGTTCTCCCTCTCCCTCTGCCTCTCCCCTGCTTGCTCGCATCAGAGCACACCTGCATACTCTCTCTCTCTCTCTCTCAAAAAAAAAAAAAAAATTAAATTAAAAAAGCAGAAACAATGAAGTGTGTCCACTTTAGGTGGCATGAGAGGGTAACAGGGCTATGTCAAAGCTCGTAAACAAATGTGGCCTCAGCCGATGGGCCGGAATGGCTATGCAGGGCATTCTCAAAATGTGGGTCCAAGAACGCTGGGGGTCCTGAGACCCTTTCAGGGGACCCAGGAGGACAAAATGACTGTCGTAATAATACTAAGACCTTAACTGCCTTTTCACTGACATTTGCACTGATGGGCAAAACTGCTGGCTCGGGATGCCTGGGTAGCTCAGTTGGTTAAGCAGCTGCCTTCGGCTCAGGTCATGATCCCAGCGTCCTGGGATCGAGTCCCGCATCGGGCTCCTTTGCTCGGCGGGGAGCCTGCTTCTCCCTCTGCCTCTGCCTGCCACTCTGTCTGCCTGTGCTCGCTCTCTCTCCCTCTCTCTCTGACAAATAAATAAATAAAATCTTTAAAAAAAAAAAAAAACTGCTGGCTCATTAGCACCAATCACAGTAGCGGCATCCCTCCATGGCCACACACACTTGCAGCGATAAGTAAAGAGAAATTTTTAAAAATCTTTCAAAGATTTTAAAAGGTCAGTTTTGCTTTAAAATGCCCTTTATAGAGCAATAAAATTAATCATTGTATTAAATCTCAACTCTAATGGGCGTGTCTCCTTAATACTCTGGGTGACAAAAAGAGAATACACACCCAGTGCCTTGTGCTGGGTTCTGTCCCCAAGGCGGATAGCTGCCCTGCAGAAAGGCCCCGCTCCCACTGTTTAAGTCATGAAACTTAACCTACGGTTATTCAGACTTGGGTATTTGGAAGACATTTTGTGGAAAATGAATAAAATGAGCCTGTCACTTGAAGGAGAATTGGCAGCTTCTATGGTCAGTGTTAAAAATCTGAGCTTTTAAGGAAAAAATTAAGATTTGTGAAAACTTATCTGCCACTGTGAGATTGACAGCTTTGTAATATGTAGACTTTCATGATCAGACCAGTAGTATGAATATGAATGGATACAATTTTTCTGATAACTCAGTGAACCCATATTTTCCAAATGACTAATGCATAATGTTACAAAATCATGAATGGGTACAAAACATGCAGAGTGCAAAGACCAATGGAATTTAATGTAACAGAGAACAAACAGTTCATTAATGTAGTTTCCAATTCCACGCGGTAATTAACCTTTAAGAAACTATTATTCACCCAGTTTGGGTTTAATATCAAAGAAGAATGTCCACAGTTATCTGAAAAGTCTATTAAATATCCCTCCCTTTCCTAACTACATATCTGTCTAAGGGCAGATTTTCTTTATATCCTTCACTCCAAAAAACAGATTACAGCCGACTGAATGTGGAAGCAGCAATGAGAATCCAGCTGTCTTCGATTAACACAAACATTAAAGAGACTGGTGAAATGTAATACAAAGGCACTCTTCTCACTTTAAGTTTTGTCTTGGAAAATTACTATTGTAGAAAGATTCCATTAAAGTGTAATAGGTTTACTGTGGCTATTTTAAATGGATTAATAAATACATTTTTTTTAGATTATGCAGTTTTGGGGCACCTATGTGGCTCAGTTGGTTGAGCATCTCTGCCTTTGGCTCAGGTCATGATCCCGGGGTCCTGGGATCAAGTCCCGCATCGGGCTTCCTGCTCACTGGGGAGCCTGCTTCTCCCTCTGCCTCTGCCTGTCACTCTCCCTGCCTGTGCTCTCTCTCTCTCCCTCAAATAAATATATAAAATCTTTAAAAAAAGATTATGCAGTTTCAACTTCTCACATGGCAACCATGGATAAACACACACGTGAAAAGACATCTCTGGGCCTGTCACCAGTTTCGTGTGTAAAGTCGTCAAGAAATGAAGTTTGAAAACCACCGGACTAGACGAATCCTACCGAGATACAAACACCTACTTGGGATCACTGAAAACCCTGAGTGTGTTTGCTCTGATCTGGGGGAAGCAGGAAACACAACCCTCACCCGCCAGGACCGTCTTTCTAGGCCTCTGAACGCAGGCGGCGCCCGGTGCTTCCAGCGAGTGCGTGTATCTCCCCAGAGCCGGTGTCTCCTATGTCCCGCTCAGTCCCCGCCCGGGGCTAAGCAGCATGAGGGCCTCACAGCGGCTGCACGGCTCACTGACACCTCACTCCGAGGGTCCTCAAACTTCCTACATGCTGTGTAGACCTAAGGCTCACCAACACCCCTCATTAGTGCATGCTGTGCTGGGGGCAGGTTCACAGGATGTCATCAGAAGGCTGTGGGGCACGTTTGTGGGGTCCACAAAATGGCAGGCACATGGCTTCCAAAGATACCACTTTTGACTCCAGATAAACTCATAGCCTGGATGCTCATGAGTGGGGGACAGGATGGTGACCCAGTGGGCTTGGGCACACAGCCTTGTCAGTGAACATTTGCAAAAATGATCCTAGGAAGCAGGAAGGTCAAAGAAAAAATCCTTAATCAACAAGCCCAGCATTTAATAAAGTGCCTAAAACCAATCTCTAACGTCAAGGGCTGTGGGAAAGCCGCAAGAAGGCAGCAGGCCCCCAACAGGACCTAGGACACACCATTTACACGCACAGGGAAGTCTTGTGTTCTTTTGAGAGACCCGTAGTTCCCCGGCATCCTTACTCATCAATCTGTTCCTAAGGTTAAGATGTATAATTAGTTTCTAGGAGCCTCCGAATTAACATGGAATCAATAAAGTATCTCAGGGAAGAAGACCAGAGTCCAACATTACATATGAAGCAGACCAGAAAGACACGGTTAATTTATGTTGTGAAATAAGCCCTGGGACAAACACAGTCTTTCTTTTCAGAAATCTAGTGCTACAACCATTAAGAAAGAATATAAGAATCATACTTACTATGGCGTCTTTAACAATTTGCTTGGCCACTTGCTCTGGTTTGCAAACAGATACGGTCTCTGAAATCAGGCGAGTCTCCAAAGGCTAAATGGGGCAAAAAAGAACAGGCTTATCAATCCCATTATCACCCATTAAATTCAAGAACAAAGAATTCTTACAACCCTCTCTCCCCTACTTCATAAAGAATTCCAGCTTTCTACCTTTGAGCAGATTCCTACTCAAATCAGGAATCAGGTCCGTCTGGATTCTACATCAGTTTCTACCTGGTCACTGCATAAAATTCACCCCCGCGGCTGGAGTGAAACAAGGAGGCCCTTGCCGCTCCCCGTGGGACAATGCGTGGTCTCGGCTCCAGCGATGACCAGCACAGCTGGCATGAGACCATGTCACTGGTGCAAGGCTGGGGGCATCCTCAACTCCCAGGCAGACACCTGAGCGCCAGTGTTTACACAGAGCCTGGACCACGAGCCCTAAGCAAGTCTGCCTTATGACCAGCATCACCGCTGCAACCACATTTCAGGCCAGCAAAGGACTGACATGTGGACAGAGCTGAGGCCCTGGGCAGAGAAAGCTCCAGCCCAGCCCCTGTTCAACAACACAGCTGTGTCTTAAAAGTCCTGCAGAGGAGAGGAGGTAACAAGGAGGATGGGACAGAAAACATCGAGGGCCCCCCGGCATGGCTGGGGGTTCATTATCGGACTGCTGTATCAGAACCCCAAATCCGAGGTGGTGAAAGGCAGCTACCTAGTTCAAAAGCCTTTCCTGAATTCTTACCTGAATTCTTTCTCCTCTTATCTCTGCGTATTTCTGCCTTAATAGATACTACAGCTACAAGTGTATCTGCATTTTACCTCCTAAGTTCCTTGTGGACAAGGTCTTTTTTCTTCTTTTTTTTTCTTTGTAAACTCTTCTTTACAGTGACATGAACATGTGCTCAAAAATTCTTTAAAGGGGAGTTTCAATTAGACGTTTGAAAACTAAAGCCTTAAATGGCAGGAAACTAACTTTTATTTACTATGTAGGCTTGAGAATATTAAAATAAAAGCACAGGTTGTATCTTCTTGAATTAGAAAAGCATAGCACTTCATAAAAGTCAAATATTTCTTGATGAACCTGAATTCAAAGAAAGGCCCTTCTTCCAGACCAGTCTGGCACAACCCGGCCACACACGCATTAGAATTAAAAGCACTATGGCGCCCCCTAAAGGGCTTACACACCAACACACGGTTTGATTTATCCCAAGAAGTCGGCTCAACACTACTGCTAGAGGGAAAAAACCCAACTTAACATCAAAATCCAATCTTCACAGGGAAATCACCACTCTTTGTCAGCTTTGGCTTCCAACGAAAAGACTGTTACCAAATGTTGCAAATCTGCTTAGCAGACCCCTGCTTATTCTAACACAGGGTATTTGACTTAAATTTACTTCTTTGAAATAGTTGTAATCTTAAGAGGAGAGCCAAAGAGAAATGAAAAGGGGAAAAAAACTTCTAAATCGTAGACATTTTTTTGCAAACAGACAGTCTATGGTGCATAAGTGCCAATTTTTATGCCGCAGAGCCTAAGCATTAGTATAAAGGAGAAGAAAACCAATCCACGCCCATTCAAGGCAGTTAAATTCTGATCCATTCCCTTCTTCTCCACTCGCTTCCTTTGCTCCAAGGGTGCCTACGGCGCATCAAGGCTAAAGAGGCTCCTTTGAACAAAGTGCGAAGTTTGCATTCAGTGCAGCAGGACTGTCGTTGCATGTAATGTAAATGTCCAGTGGCGATAAGCATTATAAAGAAAAATAAAGCCAGAGGAAAGGATGGTGAATATTCCAAGGGAGTGATCTTTGAGATACAGAGGGTCAGAGAAGGCCTCTCAAGGTGAAGTCTGTACAGAGACAGAAAGAAGCAAGGGGGGAGGAGGCCCCGGTGGCTCAGCCGTTAAGCATCCACTTCGGCTCAGGTTATGATCCCAGGGTCCTGGGATCAAGCCCCGCATCGGGCTCCCTGCTCAGCAGGAAGCCTGTTTCTCCCTCTCCCACTCCCCCTGCTCTGTTCCCTCTCTCACTGTGTCTCTGCCAAAAAAATAAATAAAACCTTTGAAAAAAAAATTCTGTTTTATGATGGGGAGTCCCACTAGCCACATTGCAAGTGTTTAAGAGCCACAATGTGACTACCATATTGGAGAGTGCAGACACAGAACATTTCCATTCTAGAGAATTCTATTAGACTGTGCTCCACAAGAAGGGTCTTTTGTTTTTGTTTTTGCACAAGAGGGGTTTGAGTGGGGGAGTGACAAGACCTGACTTACTCTTCAGAAGGATTACTGGCCCCTGTGTGAAGAACAGATGGGGATGGGAGGAGGGGAGCAGAGGAGGCTAGTCCTGATAATCGCAGTTTTGTTTTGTTTTGTTTTGCTTTTAAAAAAGGTCCAATTCAGGATAAGTTCTGAGAGGAGAGCCAAGAGGATGTGTGGTCAAGTGGGTGAGTGGTGTGGGAGAAGAATCAAGGCTGGCTTCTCGGTTACTGGCCTGAGCACTGGGCGGACGCTGAGTGCCAGGCAAGGAACTGAGAAGTTAATGAGGGGGGAATGAGGGAATCCTAAGATCTGTTTCTGAAATGCTAAGTCAGGATCAGCAACCAGGTGTTTAAGTTCAGAGGAGAGAATATTATTGTTAAAGAATATCATCTTGTTAGTTAAAAATACAGGCCATACTCAACCTCACAAAGAAAATACCTTATTAATTAAGTAAGCCCTTGAAGATTATTAGCAAAAGTCATGGCCTTGGGAAATACAGGCTGTGTTCTCTAAGACCCCACATGGAAGGTCCAGAAAGTCCAGACACGTCTACCTAGCACATTAGTTGAAAAGAACTCAATTTTCTGACTGATGAAAACGACTCCAGGCTGATGGGCGGAAAATCAGAAAATTGGGAAAGGGGTTTACAACATCAAAACGGACACCAGCAAACACTTACCTTGGTTTTGTTTTCTTCTGCAAACCCAGGGGTGTCTGTGTCTGGCGGGTAGGCAACTGTGACATAGACGTTGTACGGCTTCACCTGCATTTCAGAAACGAAACGTGTCCCTTCAGTAAACAAAGTAGGATCCCGCTTCTTGCCTTATTTTCCTGCACCGACTGCCAGGGGCACACGCAACAGATACCGCCCCGATTCTCTAGAAGCTGCAAGACCAGCAGGGTGATTCTGCAGGTGGAGAACCAGCCCTCATGGGGTCTGAAAACTCCGCTCCACGAAGATCATTTAGGAAGAAAGGCAAAAAGCCCGCCCCAACAACTTCTACTTCAGAAGGCAGCTGGCCCTGAGGTACAGAGATTCCCCTCCTTCTAAGTTCTGCCCACCCCGTGGGCCAGGTGAGGCCCTGGGGGTGGCCCAGGAGGAAGGCCGGCAGCTGCCCGTGCGCCCTCCCCGACCCCGACAGCACTCGGGCCTTGCATGCCAGCCAGTGGGACGGGTCTGCTCCTCTGCCATCACACTGCAAACCTGGCTTCCTCAATGGCTGCTTCTGAAACTCTTACGGATTTCATCTACAAAATACATGAAGATCACTCAAAACCCTCTTCCTAGGCCCTTCTTGTGCCACCCAGACCCCAGCAGAGAAGTAGATGGATCCCTGAGACGTTGGCCTGATCAAGAACTCCCCAGGGAACCAGCCTCGGCCCATGAGGGCATCAGAAGTTACTCTGCCCAACAGGATTCTCCCCCTGGTGAGTCCTGGGTCAGACCGGCCAAGCACCTCTCTGAAGGCCACCTTATCCTTACTTAGATGGAGAAACTCCTTCCCCAGCTTAACGCGGGCTCTTAGGCTTGTTTACCTCACCACCAGGCCTCCACTGAAATTCTCTATTCATCAACATGCCCCAAACAAGAAGATTCCAGAAGATTCTCCCACTAGTCAGCCAGGACACACCCTCCCAAAGATCCTGCCCGTCAGTGGCCCCGCTCCACACTCTCATCTGGCCCCGGTTCTTACTGGCTCGAAGGGCGACAGTTCATACCATCAAAATTGCTGCCCCTTGACTCGCTGTAGGCTCACTGTTAAGCCCCAGGACAACATGGAGGGGAGCTGAGAGGGGACAGGCAGCTGGTGGTGGGGAGGCCCCCACGTACCTCAAGAGGGCTGAGGAGTGACAAGACTGCTTCCTCACACAACAGCCTCTCAGAGCATCCCAGGGCCCCATCTTTTCACACGGGCCTTTTTCTCCTGGGGAGGAAGTTCTAAGTGGGAGGAGCAGGAAGGGTGGGGAGAAGCATGGAGGCAGGAGATCCTGGCCAGCCACCCTGACGAGTACCAGCCGAGGGTGATGTCTCTGCTGGCCGAGCTCAGCGCACCGGGGCCGTGAGAGAGCGCACTTGCTCGGCATGGATGGGGTGCGCGGCTTCAAGGCCCAGCGACGCTCATAAATAGCTCTGGATCCAGGCCAGGCAGTGAGGTTGATGAGCAAGCAATTTCTCTTCCACTTGTTTTTGAGATAATGACTTTAAAATCTGTCTCCCACGGCCTTGCCCTCTGTGGTGCACAGACCAGACAAAAATACCCCCCAAAAAGCCGAGAGGCAGTAACCGGCCCCTAGGAAGCCTGAGGCCGACTCTGCTGGGACACAGTCATTTATCTGCTGCTTCTGTGCCCCTTCCTCCTGCGAGACATAGGACTGTGGCCTAAGCTAATAGGAGACAGTTCATCAAAACCGTGTTTCTCAGATTCAAGGTTATGGCTGAGCTGCCGAATGGCTGAAACGGCCCTCCAGGACAGCTTCATCCCAGGTGGGCACAGATGGTCAGGGCTGGGAGAAACCAGTCCCACCCCTTTCCGGGAGCTGCTGTCATCCCTACCATCGTGAAGCACAAAGACTCTGTTCACCCACGGCTGGATACCTCCAGTGGCTAATCACCCAATCATTTTATTTCTCCATCCAACACACACGTATTGAGCACCTACTGTGTGCCGGTATTGGCCTAGGAATGAAGATACGATGTCAGCAACTCAGAGTCTCCACTCTCGTGGAACTTACGGTCTCCCGAAACTCTGGGTCAAATAATTGGTAAAAATCAAAAAATGCAAAACTATATCATCACTTTCCTTTAATCAACTAACCCCTTAACCCCAGCAGAAAAGGAAAGGCGATTAATTTGGCTTCACTTGTTCTTGCTACAACAATGCTGACTCCCAGAGATCAGCACTTTCTCTAAGAATAAATAGGCCGGGACTTCACTGGCTGATTCTCCTGCTTACCTTACCACTGTACGTTTGCCCTCATCCCCGCTGACTGACCATTCTCTGTCCTTCTACTCTGCCCCCTACCCTCCCTTTATTGGTTTCTTCCTCCTCCCTGGTCTCCATTTCAACCAGAAGGCCAACCCTCTGCTCGAGAACCAATTTATCAACAAAATAATCCCACCTAAAATGTGTAGTTCCTAATTTCAGCAAAACAAAGGTGGGGGGGGGGTGCTGGAGAGAGGAGCAGAGCTGTGGAGGGAAAGTTCCAGAAGGTCAGTTTCAGCTTCCTTTTCACACTGTGGGAAAGATGGCCTTGAGGGTAGCTTTTACCTGGTCTCTGCTACTACATCTTTGGCTGTGACCCATGTCAGGGGCGCCTGGGTGGCTCAGTCGGCTAAGCATCTGCCTTCAGCTCAAGTCATGATCCCAGGGTCCTGGGATCAAGTCCCACATTGGGCTCCCTGCTCAGTGGGGAGCCTGCCTCTCCCTCTACCTCTGTGCTCTCTCTCTCTCTCTCTCTCTCAAATAAATAAAATCTTTAAAAAAAAAATCTGCTTTCCAAAAAAATTACCTTTTAGAATCTTTAAATCCTATATTTATACCTGAAAGACTGAGTTAAAGAAAAAAA
Source organism: Mellivora capensis (assembly GCA_004024625.1). Taxonomy (NCBI): domain Eukaryota; kingdom Metazoa; phylum Chordata; class Mammalia; order Carnivora; family Mustelidae; genus Mellivora; species Mellivora capensis. The sequence goes on from PISX010007745.1 coordinate 62,404, forward strand.
AAGAAAGACCAAAAAAATGCAACAAAGCATTCTTTCAAACTTATTCATTGTACACAAAACATTTCTAGGGTCCTACTTTAGTTTGTGGGCAAAGGTGGGGGGGTGGACAGGAAGGCTTAAGAGTTAATTAAACCAGAAAGGATTATCAAAAAGTACTTAGAGCCTGAGCAATTCTATAAGGTCTATTTCATGCACAGAGAACACAATCACCCTGGCAAAGCCAACGGAATTATCCAGGTTTCCAAACCCAGCCCTGTACGTTTGTGGGGAAACAACGGTTTTGATGCAAGTCTGCTACGAACAAAACTGGATTTTGATTATTGAATTTATTTCCCTCATGGTACATGTTAATTTCATTTTGTGTTTACATGGGGACATTTTTCATGGAGTCTAAATATGGACCGAAGTCAAGCAGCCTTCAAGTCCAAACCAGCTACGAGCAGCATGTGAATCACGCTTGTCACAAAGAGGCTTTGGGGACTCTACTAGCAACTCACTTCCTTTCCCTCTTCTTTAGTAACATCCCATTCTACCTGAAGTGAAACCAGGCCAGCCAGATTACACACTTTGCCCTCAATGAGCAAATCCTGGAGAAGCTCTGCAAGACAAGACTTAGGAACAAAAAGCCTTAATAAGCAGATTTTTCATTCCTAAAATAACCGGTTCCTTAGCAGGTGTCTGAGACCAAAGTGAAGGGCTGAGACAACTAGCCAGACAAATCCGGCAACTTCTGACCTGAAGTATAGACACATCAGCTGCCGTGGCAGACAGGCAGAGGACTTCGGCGAGGCAAGGACTTTGTTACTATTTTTATTGCAAAATAACGATGCCACTTTGAGCAATTCCATGAACTACCGAAAATTCCACTTTCTTGTATCTATAAGGTGGCGTAACCACGTCTGCCCACGTACCTCACAAAACCGTTCTAGAAATCAAGTGATTATTTGCAAAGGGACTTTCAAAGTAAACATTTCAAAAGAAATACCGATATTATTGTTTTGAAATTTCACAACCATTCGGGCCTCATTAGCTAAACATTATGATGCCCTATTATTGATTAAGAGTATTAAGCCATTTAATAAAAAGGAAATTGGGGGCTGGTTCCCTTTTGATGAACATGGCACAGTCGATCAATCCCTAAGAGGCACATCAGGATTGTGTCACTGACTAGACAGCTCATCTGTACTGCAACGTTTGCCTCACAGCTGGGCAGCACTCTGTCACATCCCATTACGGGCTCTCCTGGGGATTTTCTAAATCGGGGGTCAGCAAACTATGGCCTGCGGGACAAATCTGGCCCTCCACTTGTTTTTAAAAATAAAGTTTTATTGGCACACAGCCGTAACTGTACATTCACCTATCACACATGGCTGCTTTCCTGCTCTCACAGTGGGCTGGAAGAGTTGCGAGAGACACCATCCACCACTCAAAGGCTAAAATACTTATAAGCTGGCCCTGACAGAAAAAAATTTGCTAACTCCTAATATAAATCAGTAAACACAATCCCCAAATCACGCTCTTACTTCAAGAAGGTTGGTCACAATGAATTCTCTTCTGGGCTCTTAACACGATGGGGCGTTATTTTAGTCTATCTCACAAGAGAATTTTACCTTGCCTTTTCTGCGTGTGATTTGGGATGGGTACGTGTCCCCAAGCGTCCCCACTTGACAACAATGCAGAAGTCTGCTTCCCACAAGTGAGGATGTGTGACATCATGACAAGCACTTATTTTGATGGTAAGCCTCTTTCACAACATGCTCTATTAACTGGGAAAATAAAAAGTACTCGCTCTCATCAGTATTTCTTTACGACAGTAAGATATAAGAGAGAGAGCGAGCCAAATGATATTTTTAGTCTAACTCTCTTGTTTTTCAGAAAAGGAAACAGACCAAGTTAAATGATTTGTCTAAATGCTGAGAGCTAGACAGTAGCTGATTTAAGCTTTTCCCTCAGACACATGCTACGTTCATTATTCAGTCATTAAGGACACATTTTTGTTACAGAAACACCGCCAGAGAATAAAATATCTGATTAACCTGATGCATACTCACACAGAATGCGGCCAAAAATACCGTGTAAACTGCAGTACTTTGTGTATTAAATGAAGCAAGCGAAACACCTCACGCCCATTTTGCTTCCATCATCATCTTCATGTGATGAAAAACGTTACCTGCAGAACGCAAAGGTTGGGCTGACTGCCCCTCACTGACGTCAAGCCTACAAATGTCCGAGTCGAGGCAACGGCGTGTGTAAAGCGGCTACAAACTAAAAGGGAACACGCGCCGCTGAGCTGGGAGACAGACACGGGAACCTGAACACAGCGCTTACCTCCATCTGCAAAGCTTCAGCCAATCCCCTGATGGCAAACTTGGAGGACGAGTAGGCCGTGAAACCGAATAACCCCAGCTGTCCCGCCTGGGAGGAGACAAAGACGATCCTGCCCACGCGGCGCTCCTTCATGGTGGTGATCACGGCGCGGCTGGGGTACACGCTGCCTAGGTAGTTGACGCTCATGAGTCGCTGCAGGGAACAAAGAGCCACGCGGCAGGTGAGCAAGGTCAAAGCCTCAGGGCCGCGCTTCGTGGGGGTTCCGTCCGCTCTCCCGGTCTGAGTTCTGCAGCGGAGCCTGAGTGACTGGGAGCCGGTGGATGTGCCGAAGGAAGGAATGAAGCGGTGAGCCTGTAAATGAGCCGGGATGCCCGTGACCTGCCCTCTGAAGGCTGCTTCAGGCTAGTCTGCTATTCTCACCATGACCGCAGGGACGTCTTTGCTGAAAACCAGTCAGGAGTAGTTTTCTCCTTATCAAAATACACTATGTCTTGAGGGTAATACTTTTTGAAAGACAGTCTTAGGAAAAAGCCCCCAAATGCTTCCTACCCTACTAGAAGATCACAGAAAGATCACAAAGAGACTAGAAGAGTGATTAACAGCACGGACTGGTTTGAAGCATCGGCCTGACCATTTCCTACCTATTTGATGATGAAGAAAGTCAGACATGCTACTTAGTTCTGCAGCTGAACCCAGGACTCACACTCGTACTAGCTCAGAGGGCTGTTGCAAGAACTGGGCGAGGAAACACAAGTCAAGGAGCGCACAGCCCCGGGGCCACAGTGAGCGCCTGACCAGCACTGGCTCTTAGACTATGGTGGGTAAGAGCGCAGACAGGTACCAAGAGTCTGTTTTCCTTCGTCCTGGAAACTCTTAAAAGCCTTGCATTTTAACTTGGAAGTCTAAAAGTACTTGCATCAAAATGACTCTATATTAAAAGTCCTGGAAAAATACTAGATCTATCAGCCTGTGTAACCAAATACTGAGATCATGACTGGATCCTTCTCTCTCATTCAAATAAATACTTAAAATCTTTGAAAAAAATTACAAATGTAGCCCTACATCTATTAAAGACATTGAATTACAGTTAGAAAACTTTCCATAGAAATAAGGTAAGATAAGGCTTCACTGGTAAATTCTAGCAAACATTTAAGGAAGGATAGCATCAATTCTATACAAATCCTTCCAGAAAACTGAAGAGGAGGGACTATTTTCCTACTTATGTAAGAGGCAAGCATTACTTTTATACAAAAATCAGAAAATAACATTACAAGAAAAGAAAACTCCAACTAATATCCCTCAAGAACACAGAACGGATTAACAGCCAAGTGGGGCTGAGCCCAGGAATGCAAGGCTGGTTTAACATTGGAGATTAATCAGTACAATTCACCATATCAACTAAAAAAAGAACTCTGTGATCATCCCAACAGATGCAGAAAAAGCACCTGACAAATTCAACCTCTGTTCCTTATAAAAACTCTCTCAGCAGGGGCACCTGGGTGGCTTAGTCGGTTAAGCATCCAACTCTTGATTTTGGGTCAGGTCATGATCACAGGGTCGTGGGATCCAGCCCCGTGTTGGGCTCTGCCCTGGGTGTGGCGTGTGCTTAAGATTCTCTCCCTCTCCCTCTCTCTCCGCCCCTCCCCACCCCCCACTTGTGCATGTTCTCTCTCAAAAACATACAAACAAAGAACACAACCAAAAACCAAAAAATTCTCAGCCAACTAGGAACCAAAGTTTCTCAACTTGGTACAGGGCATCCGTCCAAACACAACAAAAGAGAACAGAACTATAAAACATCATACTTAATGGCAAAAAAAATGTTTTCTCCCAAGATCAGGAACACCACAAGCATGTCTGCTCTCACCACTTCTACTCTGTGCTGGACGTTCTTGCCGGTACAACAAGGGTGCCCAGATGGGAGCGGAAAAAGTAAAACTGTTGCAGAGGATCTTAAATGCAGAAAATCTAGACCAGAATTAATGTGAGCACTAGAATTAATAATGGACTTTAGCAAGGCTGCAAGATCAACACACAAAAATCAATTGAATTTCTCTACACTAGCAATGAACACTCAGAAACTAACATCAAAAATACCGTTTCTGGGACGCCTGGGTGGCTCAGTTGGTTGAGCGGCTGCCTTTGGCTCAGGTCATGATCCCAGTGTCCTGGGATCGAGTCCCACATCGGGCTCCTTGCTCGGCGGGGAGCCTGCTTCTCCCTCTGCCTCTGCCTGCCACTCTGTCTGCCTGTGCTCACTTGTTCTCTCTCCCTCTCTCTCTGACAAGTAAATAAATTATAAAAAAAAAAATTAAAAAAAAATACCGTTTCTAATGGCATCAGAAAATGAGAAATACAGAAAAATGAGATGCAAGACCCATACACTGAAAACTACAAAAGACTGCTGAGAGAAATGAACGAAAATTTAGATAAATGGAGACATATACCACATTTGGAGGTTAAAAGGCTCGATATTGTTAAGAATCACCTCTCCCCATGTGGACTTTTGGGTCAATGTCACCCCAATCAAAAAGTGAAAATAATTATCACTAACAACCACAGGGAGATAAAACAGGATATTGCTCTAAGAATCCACAAAGAAAACGATTAAACAGGAAAATTAAGAGAGGGGCCCTGGCGTTCCCCAAGACCACCTCCAGTTTGAGGGATTCCCCGGACGGCCTCCTGGACGCCGCACCTCATCGTACCCATGACTCAGATTTATGGCAGCGAGAGGGCACGAAGCACAATCAGCAAGGGCAAGAGGCACCAGGGTCAGAGTCCAGAGGAAGCAGGCACGAGTTTCCAAGAGGCCTCACCCCGGGGAGCCACGCGGCATGTGCTGAGGTCCCCCAGCCGTGAGCTGTAACCTCACAGTCACCATCCTGTGCAGGGAACCCTTGTGATGTGAGCCTGTCAAGTTCGAACGAGATAAGCAACCAAAACAACACAATCAAGTAAAAAAATAAGAGAGAATTCATGTTACATAGACATGAACTCCTGTCTCCAGAAAACACATCAGACCTGGCAGTGTGGGTTCCAGCAGGACTTACGGACGAGGAGCCTTGACCACAACGCTGCGGGACCGCTACGTACAAGGGGGAGAGCGGGGGGGCAGGTGCGGGCCAGGCAGAGGGACGCGCCCCCGAGTAGAGTGGTCTGCTGCCTGCGTTCGGGGCAGCTGGGAAGAGGCCTTGTCACTGGGACAGAGGCCACAGGCTTTGGGTTACCAAAGTCTGGGTCTCGCTGGGGCGGGACTGCTTCCAACAGCCCCTCACCGCCCCCCTGCCCCCTCACTCCGAGTGTACCCCCGCCCACCCTCAGACACGGCTTACCCAGCTCCCTGCCACAGCAGGCACAAAGAGCCTCGAAACACTGAAACACACACCATGCCTGGCAGGGCTTAGGCCTCTTCAGAGGTTTTGGACTAAAAGTCAAATTCCCCGTGGTGGCCTTTGAGGGCCCAGGCCTTCTGGCCCCTGCTCTGCCCCACGATGCTCCAGAAGCTGACCCCACACCCCCCAGCCCTCCTCAGCCTCCACCCCCTTGCCCCATACAGGCCTCCTGGTGAGTTCACCCCCCACACTCAGTCAGGGTGAGTCTGCGGATTCCCCCTCTCTTGGCCGCTCTCTCTCTCACTCTCACTCTCTCATACACATACACACAAGCACACGCTCCTCTCAAGCAGACTCCACACCCAGCTCAGAGCCCGACCCGGGGCTCGATCTCAAAACCCTGAGATCACACACATGCACTCATACTCACAACCATCCACACACACTCCCACGGGCCACCTCCGAAGTCCCAGCCGTCTTCCCCAGCTGACCCTGCACCCAGCTGCTGAAACCGTCTCCCACCCCCCCACCTCCCATAACCTTCGGTCAAGGCGAGCTGGCCCCGACCACCGCCTTTCATGCCGAGTTGATAAAGGGGCCTCCCGACACTCGGGCCCCAGATAAGGCGGCCCTCTGCTCCCAGCTGCCTCTGGACGCCCCCTACCGGACTTTAAATCAGAGAGTTCACAGCGCCTCCCCAGCCCCCCAGAAGCCCCCCCTAGAGCCCTCCTCCACAAATGTGACCTTCGCGGAGTAAAGCATCCAAATCCACTACGGCGGATCATGAAGCAAAAGACAGTTGAGGCAATGTCCACTAAAAAACTCTCCTTCACTCTAGAAGGACTGCACAACTGCTGTCCACTTACTGAGAGCTGACAGAGATTACTAAGAGACGGTCCCTGGCAAATCTGTTTAAAAATACAAAACAAAACAGGATGCGTTATCTTTTCGTCTTGACTTTGCAACCCCAAAGAGTCTGCTCTTAAACTTTGCTGGCTTACCTGTTCAAAACCCCGATGGCTGAGATGAGAATCCAGCATCTCCCGGCTTACAGAGAGCCTCTCTCTTGCAGAGAGGACCGCGGTGAGTCGTTACCGTGATGCATGTCAGGCTGGGGGTCGTACAGCCGGGCAGACCAAGGTCCAGAGACACGTCTAAGCTCTTAAGGTTGGATGGTCATGGCGCTGGGACCAAAACCTTGTCCAACCTTCCCTCAGCCTTCTAAAGCCTCTAGAAAATCCGAATGCATTTTATCTGTTTCAGTTGCAAAGCCTTCCCCTGCGGCTCTGCTCTACTTGGAGTGTATGAGTTGCCCGATGAGCAAAAAGCAAATGGCAGGGCGCCTGGGTGGGTCAGTGGGTTAAAGCCTCTGCCTTCAGCTCAGGTCATGATCTCGGGGTCCTGGGATTGAGCCCCACATCGGGCTCTCTGCTCCACGGGGAGCCTGCTACTTCCTCTCTCTCTGCCTGCCTTTCTGTCTGCTTGTGATCTCTGTCAAATAAATAAATAAATAAATAAAATCTTTAAAAAAAAAAAAAAAAAAAAGCAAATGGCTACTTACCTCAAAAGTACTAACTTCAAGATCTTCAAATTTTCCCGAAAGTGACATTCCTGCACAGTTCACAAGCATGTCTACTGGGCCCAGTTTCTCCTGTGCCTGGAAAAATTTATCAGAGCAGGCATGAAGAAAAAGAAGAGAAGAGTCACTCTGTAGCAAATCAATGACAACAACTACCAAAGCGACAGAGATGACTTGTCAGTTCCCAGGCACGCACCAGAACGGGAAGAACCGACTGAAAGGCAAGCGAATGAGTTCCAGCCAGCCCAACCTCTTACTTGTTTTATGACGTTCTCTACTTGGCTGTAGTCTTGAGAAACGTCGACGGATATACAAAGCACCACCTGTTAGGAAGAGGGAAAAAAAATGATCAAAGCCACGCAGGTGCCTGAAAGGATTTTTTAAAAGAATTTTTTTAACGTAAAGGCAATTCTTTCCAATAGCTGGGAAGTCTGGCTCTGTAGGCACAGATTGCACTGTTGGAAATCTGCTGACAGCGCAACTGTGGAGCCTAATTTTCTTGGCAGTTTTCACAGGAAAACTCTTGCGCAAACTCAAAAACATGTCTTAAGAAATGTGGGTCAGGGGCGCCTGGGTGGCTCAGTGGGTTAAGCCGCTGCCTTCGGCTCAGGTCATGATCTCGGGGTCCTGGGATCGAGCCCCACATCGGGCTCTCTGCTCAGCAGGGAGCCTGCTTCCCTCTCTCTCTGCCTGCCTCTCTGCCTACTGTGATCTCTGTCAAATAAATAAATAAAAAAAAAAAAAGAAATGTGGGTCAAAGTACACGCTTTCAGGCGTAAGATAAATAAGTTCTGGGGGTCTCACGTACAGCACACTGACTACCAACAGGAACGACTCTAGTGTATACGTGAGATCGCCTAGAAGAGCAGATCTTGGGTGTTCTCAACACACACGCGAAGTAACCGCGTGAGGTGACGGGTGTGTAAATCAACTTGAGGGGGCAAGCGTTTCACCAGGCCAATGTGCATCAAGTCGTCACACTGTGCCCCTTAAGTGCATACAATTTTTGTCAGTTTCACCTGGAAAAAGAAAGGAAAAGAAATGTACAAAGCTCCTCTGGGCACGCCTCTGATCTGCAGTGACTGACAGCAGCTCTGAGACCAGCTGCGGCCCGACGTGGAGGGAGGCATGGACCGCGAGCAGGTAAGTGGAACCCTGGGGACAGGCACATGCTCCACGTCTGGATTTCAGCACCACCTACACGTGTATACATCTCTCAAAAGCCATCAAACTGTACTCTTCACATGGGTGTGGTTTACTGGACATCAACTAGAGCTCCAGTTGTTAAAAGAACACATAAATTACACAAAGAATAAAGTGTATATGAATTGCATCTCAAGTTGTTAACATCTGAGGCCGTTAAAAATAAAAACAATAAATCTAATAAATAAGCTCAAAAAAATACTCCCCTTGAAGCAGTCCCCGAGCTCTGATGGCCCGGCTGGGGCTCCGCTTCGTCAGGGGGAATAGAGAGGAGCAAACAACACCTACTTGCGAAAGCCACCTTAGTTTGAGTCTGAGCCCGGTGACTTTATCTTTCAAGGCCAAGGGTCCCTCGGGGCCTGTGGGAGCTTGAGGTGCCTGACTCTGGACTGGCCGCCCACTCCCTGGGGTCACCAGTCAAGCCCCAGAGCCCACCCAGTCCGAATGTGGCCATGCACAGGGGTTCACAGTAGACGCCAGGAAGAGCCCAGCCGGTGCTGGCCACGGAAAACGGCTCCATTCAGTCTTTGGAAAGGAAGAAGGGAAGGAAGGGAAGAAGAAGGGGGGAGGACAAAAAGCACGTATTTCCGTGCTTACGTGGACAAAAATTGATAAAATAGCAGTTCAGAATACTAACGGGGACTAACAATGAGCTAGTGTTTCAATTTCCCTTTCTGGACAACGTTTAAACCCAGAGCTTAGCCTCTGACATTGGAATGTTCTGTGTTCCAAGGGGGGTCGCGGAGAGAAGCAGAAAGGCCTTTCTCCACTTCTCAGTCTTTCCGTGAGTTCTTCTGGGTGGAGACTGGCCGCCGAGCTGCGGGACAGACAGAACGAGTGTGCACAGGAGGGCACGTCCACTTCCACTCACGCGCCCGTGCGTGGCTGTGAGCTGAAGGGGGTGCGGTGCGGGGGAAGAGGCCGGTGCGGGGGAAGGGGCGGGCGCGCGGGCGCGGGCCTGGCAGGCCTGGGTTCCAGTCCTGCCCCTTCACCACTAGCTGGGCGGGACCCGAGGAGGCGGCGCTGGCTTCACCTGCTCCGGCCAGGGTGTCAGAAGCTAGTGACCACAAAGCTCCCTTCCAGCTCTGAGAAGACGGGACGCGAGGGGGCTGCCTGACAACCTGATGTGGCGGGCAGGAAGTCTTATTTGATGCAGGAAGGAGCCCTATCCAAAGGAGCTCAATCCCTAAGGAAAGGCAACGGCCCCCTTCGCAAATGTGACCTGGAATATTCCAGAGGAGCTGCCCTTGGGTTTTATTCCTGTAACCAGGATTTTTATATGAGGCTTTTTATACAGTATTAGATCACTTACTATAAATAAAAGCTATCTCACAGATAAGCAAAATTTCAAAAAAAAAAAAAAGGGGGGGGTTCACAAATCACCAGGAAGAACGTGTCCACGGGGCTCTGCTTGTGCTAAGCTGTGCAGCGAAGCCCTTCTGGCCCGGCCCAGCCCATCCTCCCTTTCCCTGACGGAGGCGCCAGGAACTTGCCACACGACCTCAAGCCTTCTGACGGCTGGGGGGATGGGGGGGCGGGAGTCCGGGCGAACAAGTCCGGGGCAGGGAGATGCTGCTGACAGCAGGCCTGGCCTTCAGCCAGGAGCACGCGAGCGCCGCGGTTCGACAGGGGACGTCTTCCTCTATCAGAACTCACATGACTATAGAATAAAAGAAAACGGGGAGATTTGCTGAGATGGCAGCTTTCCAATGCTCTCGGGCTTCAGGGAAGGGGGCACAGAAGCCAAGGTACTGGGGAAGACGCCGCACATGGACACAAGGAGATGCGGCCGAGGACCTCTACCTGCGGCACAGGGCGCCAAAGCAGAAGACACGGTGGCCGCGCCACCCCGGGGACAACTGCGTACTAGTGGGTACCTAGACCGCCACGGCAGTTACAAAAGGCGAGGCTGATTTATTTTTCCTGACGTGGAAAGAGCTCTCACGTATTTTGGAGGGGAAAAAGAGGCTACTAAAACTACAGTGAGGGGCACTGGGTGGCTCAGTAGGTTAGGCGTCTGACTCTTGCTTTCGGCTCAGGTCAGGATCTAGGGGTGTCGGGTGGTGGGATCAAGCCCTGCACTGGGCTCTGCATTCACTCTACGTGGAGTCTGCTTGAGATTTTTTCCCTCTCCCTCCCCTTCTGCTCCTCCCCGAGCTCACACAGACACTTTCTCTCAAATTAATAAAGTATTTTTTAAAAAATAATTTAAAAAATTCAAAAAGCTACAGTGAAATACCATTTAAAAACCATCCGAAAGGCAAAAATTAGTAAGCCTGCCAATACCAAGTGTTGGCAAGGATGTGAGGCAACAGGAGGCCCGGAGCACTATGGATGGGCGTGCGCCCACTCCACTGAAGCGGAAGATACGTGTGCACTGTAACTGTACCTCCACAATTCCATTGCCAGACACAGTCCACCCTTGCACACACGCACAGGGACATGGAGGAAAACTTCAGTAACAGCAAGATGTAAAACTAACCAAAAAACTGGAAACGAAATATCCACCAACAGTAGAACTGATGAACGACAGGTCTTCTAAATATATCCAGGAAAATGCTACATAGCAGTAAAAAATGAATAAACTATGACTTTATGCAACAATGCAGAAATATCTCTAAAGCAGTCTCTAGGGAAGAAATCAAGTTGCACAAAAATACCTAGAGAATGATGTCCTACAAATCTACAGAGGCAGAAAGTAGATTAGTGATTGCCTGGGGCTGCGGGGGTTGGGAGGAATGGGGAGTGACAGGGTCCCGACTTTCTTTACGGGGTGACGGGAAAGCTCTAAAGCAATGCCGGGGCAGGTTGTGCAACTCTGTGGGTAGGCCGCTGAATCGTACACTTGAACCGGTAAACTGAATGGTATGTGAAGTATGTCTCAAGAGGTCTGACCAAAAAAATAAGAATGGTGCCATCAAGTTCAAAAAGAAGCAGAAATAAACAGTATCTTATTTAGGGTTATGTGCATCCTCTAGTGAAATTATGAAAAGAGCAAAGGACGAATCAACATATAAATCAGGTTGGGGTTGCCTCTAGAAATGAGACCAGAGGATATGGGCAGCTGATATGGGCTCCCAGAGGGCGCTCCGGGGGCCCCAGTACATCTCATTTCTTAAGCTGGGTGATGAGTGCCACAGTAACGTGTTACTAGGTTTTGTACTGAATGATACATATATACATACACACCATTTTATTCATCAAAAAATACCGTAACCAAAAAAACAAATGTAGTGCCCCTTTCCCCTTAAGTGTTTATATGAAGTTACCTTAAATAAATAACTGAAATAAAATCACTTTCTAGAAAAACATTATTTGACCATTGGTGCGTGTAAGTCAAATCTTTACGTTTTTGGTAACAACCTGAACTCGTAGACAATTCAGACGACTTCGCCTTTTTAAAAAACTATCCAATATGTATCTTAACTAGGAAAATCCTACGTGCTTTACATGAACCATCTGCAGTTCAAACAACACTTTTCTTCCCTCTACACAGCTACGCTGATTCGTTCGGAAAATGCGTCCCGAAGATGGCTCATACCTGTTTATCGTTAATAGCGTGCTTTTCGATTTCTTTCTTTGCCTGCAGCAGCTTGTCCTGGAAGCAACAGACAACAATTAGGTCTGGTGATTGTCTATTCGTCTGCTTGTTTGTTTAAATGGGGCGAAAAGCAATTATTTGTGTAAGTATTTATTAAGGTGCAGAAAACACTCAAGACAGCCTCTGTACTGTACAGCTATGGGCCACAGGGTGTGAAAGGAAGGAGCTGTAAAGTTCTGTTCGGCTATGACTAAGTGACAGCAAGGGTTTTCTGAAAGACAACAGAAAAATAAGTGAACTGCAAAATCCCAGTTTACTAATAGCTGATGGGCACCATCTCAGTGCTAATAAACGTTTGGATCTGACATCAGTGAGTGTGACATAAACCAAGAACCCCCACATGGCCCTGCTATGTCCCGTGATCCCACGTCAAGTGTGCTTTTGTGAGACTATCCGATATCTTCCTCCTCTCCCATAAAAGCAAATATACAAAAAAAAAAAAAAAAATCACTCTTTTAGATAGATGGAGGAAACCTAATCCTGGCTACTTCCCGAGAATAATCTTGAACAAGAAAAGCCATCCCGTAACTGAGAAATTCTTCCAAGGTCTCAATTTTGCTTGTTTGGCTCATTTTTCAAAAAGAGAGATCTATCAGTTTGCAGTTCGTAATTTGTTCTAAAAGTTGTAATTTAAAAACATCAGGGGCGCCTGGGTGGCTCAGTGGGTTAAGCCTCTGCCTTCGGCTCAGGTCACGATCTCAGGGTCCTGGGATCGAGCCCCGCATCAGGCTCTCTGCTCAGCAGGGAGCTAGAGAGCTAGAGAAGAAGAGAGGAAGGGAATCCTCCGGAAAGACACGTGGGCTTCTGAACATGGATGTGTCTATAATAAAATAATGTTCTATTCATAAAGACAGACACAACTTGCCTTTGTCACAATTGGAATAAACAATTATATTAGAAAATAAAGAATTTCTGGAAGCCAGAAGGCTCATCTGCTCATTCATGTCTAGCAATGCAAGGACCCACAGAAAGAGCTTTTGAGCACCTGAAACTTGGGGCCACCCCTGCTTCCTTTTCATCTATCTTGTATCAAATATCAACATTGTTTACATCTCAAATAATGCCATTTTATTAAAGTTATGTTTTCTGGGTGCCTGGGTGGCTCAGTTGGCTAAGCGTCTGCCTTCGGCTCAGGTCATGATCCAGGGTCCTGGGATCCAGCCCTGCATCGGGCTCCCTGCTCAGCAGGAAGCCTGCTTCTCCCTCTGCCCCTCTTCTTTGCTCATGCTCTCTCAATCTCTCTCTCTCAAAAGTAAATAAACAAAATCATTAATAAAATAAAATAAAGTGACATTTTCCTTCCCATAAAGTGGCTTTAATGCCAAAGCAAATTCATTGTTAGAGATGTCAGGATACAAACGGGAGGTAGCAATTTCTGCCTTTCTTGATTTTAAGAAGAAATTATGAACACTGAAGCCTCATTCTGTGCCAATATTTAAACATTCCCCTCCTCCCCAAGGCGCTCCTGGGTAGCTGTGTACCCCCATCTGAGTGGTCGGTCACCCCACTGTTGCCCTCCTTTGGCATATGAGAATCCGAAGTCCCCAGGCAAAGATGCCACACAGGCGTCCTCATTCTTCCATCAGCCCTCCCTTCACGTCGCCATCCCACAACTCTGTTTGCAGCCCCCGCCAGGAGCCAAGCATGGTGCCAGGCACGGAACAATGCAGGTGGTGGACAACACAGCCGTGGTCGTCCCCCCACCCCGCCTCCCCCCGCCTCCCCGGAGCGAGACGACTCCACAACTGTCATGTGAACACAGTGTCATTGCTTTGGTTGTGGAAACAACTTTGGCAAGAACAACAGACCCTGGGGGGATAAAAAAGAAAGAAAGAGAGAAAAGAAAAACAGACCTTGTGTTGACTTGACACAGAAAAACACACGTTTTGCTACAGTGCTGGGGAGCAACAAGATTCCCTGGTGGAGTGTGGGTTTCATTAGAGACGGACATCATCTGGATAATAAGCAAATTCCAGAGAGACACCTGCCCAGACGTGGCTATCAGCCCTGTGATCAGCTCTGCCGCCTCTTCCCGGCAGGCAGACACCCTCCCTGGCTCCCTGCGGCCTCTCCCACCCAAAAGCGCAGAGCCTCCCGTGTTGCCTAACAGTCGCTGAAACTAAATAAATATTTGTGAAGCTGGCCTGTCTTCAACTGAGAAGTCTTTGCCCTGAATATGAGCAACAACCAGTGGTTCAAAAATCACACCTGGAACCAGAGATCCAAATCCCAGGACACAGGCACCACCTCTTCTGCAAATCTAAAGCCGAATAAGGACGTGGGTAACGACACACCCAGAAGACTTACCTCATTCCGTGCCACCAGAGTTATGAACGCTCCTTGCTTATAGCACTCAATAGCGATGCACTTCCCAATGCCACTGGAGCCCCCTGTAACCTAAAAGCAAAAATAATCAAATCTTCTTAGCTCTCGAAATTTCCCTTCTCCGGGAAGTTCATTTAAAATGACGATGGGGGGACGCCTGGGTGGCTCAGTTGGTTGGACGACTGCCTTCGGCTCAGGTCATGATCCCGGAGACCCAGGATCGAGTCCCGCATCGGGCTCCCAGGTCCACGGGGAGTCTGCTTCTCCCTCTGACCTTCTCCTCGCTCATGCTCTCTCACTGCCTCTCTCTCAAATAAATAAATAAAATCTTTAAAAAAAAAAAAATAAAATAAATAAAATAAAATAAAATGACGATGGGCTCAAAAACCCCATCTACAAGAACCAGACTTTTAGTGATCGTAGTTTCTTCATCCCAGACTTCGCGAAAGAAGGGCAAATATGGAAGATGTCACTGTTAGCGGGTCCTGCTGCCGACTGTTTTCAGTACCAAACTATTAACTGCACACCTATGTATTTCTGCATTCACTGGAAGGAAAGCACCCACCCTATAAATTGAGCTAATAAATAATACATTATTGAGCTAATAAATAATACATTAGTCTACCTCTGGGTCCAAATTCAAATGAATATTTCCTTACTGCATATCTCCTGTATGACTATCTTCAAAAGAGATGCAAAGATGAGCCACCTGTACAGATCATCTAATATTTTATATGACTGCTTATTATAAAAGAAATATATGATCACATGGAAATATTAAAAGGTAAAATCTTCCTTCTTGTACTATTCTGCTCCTCACAATCTAGCTCAGCCCTACTGGCTGTCTTTGAGTTCCATGCCCCCTCTAACCACGGGCCCTTTGCACATTCCACTTCCCTGCCAGAAATGCTCTTCTCCCCTCTTTTCATCCAGCTGGCTCCCATTCACCCATTAAATCAGCACCTGCGTGGCTAAGTTGGGTGAGCATGGTTCCAGCTCAGACCACGATCTCATGGGTCCTGGGATCCAGCCCTGCTTTGCCGGGCTTCGCGCTCAGCAGGCAGTGTGCTTGAGATTCTCTCTCTTTGCATGTTCCCTGCACCCCCAATCAAATAAATAAATCTTAAAAAAAAAAAAAAAAATCTCACCTCAAACATCACTTCTTCAGGAAAGCCTTTCTGACTGCCCCTTCCCTAACTACAACCCACCTTCTAGCACTGCATCCTTTTTCCTTTATGGCACTTACATACTCAAACAGCCATGCATTTATTTGAGTGATTATTTGATTCACAGCCGTTTCTCCTATCACTGCCTCATAAATGCCAGAAAAATACCATCTCCATTTCTGCTCCCACTATATCCCTAGCACTTAAGAGGACAGTGCCTGGCAAATAGGAAGGGCTTGATATACATTTAACTTCATAAGACAAATGCAGTATTCTCTTTCTAGTCATTTTTCCTTTGAAAATTATATAATACAGGGGAAAGAGAATGGGGGTCCAGGGTTGTTGGGTGAAGGGAGTGGGGAAGTATCAGAGAGGCATCTGACCTTACATGGTATCATATCCTACTTTAAAATATATATATCGGGGCACCTGGGTGGCTCAGCTGGTTAGGCATCTGCCTTCGGCTCAGGTCATGATCCCAGGGACCTGGAATCAAGTCCCACATTGGGCTCCTCGCTCAGCGGGGACCTTGATTCTCCCTCTGCCTGCTGCTACCCCCACTTGTGTGCGCTCTCTCTCTCTCTTTGACAAATAAATAAAATCTTTAAAAATAAACATAATAGAATAGAATAAAAAAATACATATCAAAATGTTTTATGTCAAAAAACTAAAAGGCTTCACTGTATTACATCAAGAAGCGGTACTAAAACTTAGTTGACAATTTCTGTCTAACAGACATTATATATTTATATATAAATATATAAATGTATATATCACATATATACATTTTTATATATACACATATACACATATATACATATATATACACATACATATATGTATATATACATATATGTATGTGTATATATACATGTATATATACATATATGTATGTGTATGATATATACATTTATATATTTATATATTTTATTTTATATTTTATATAACATACTTAATTATATTTTGCCTAACAGACAAAATATTTTACTGTTAGATATAAATCATGCTGTAATGAACATCCTTGACCCCATCTCAATGATTTTAAAATTATCACGAAGCCACTTCTATACAATGTACCAGTCTCCATGGATCCTGAGGGTCCCCTACTTCTCTTTAGCCTCAAGTCCTCACCACTGAAGAGACCTCCTTAGCAGATAATTAACCAATTATCTCCAGAAGGTTACTGTAAAAATCTACCCGCTGCCCCAGCTAACAGTTGCCTCTCAGGAGCTCTCTGCTGCTGAAATATTTCACGGGTGGCTTTGGCTTTTTAAATTTCACCAGACATTCCAATTCCACAGTAATTAACATGCCCCCGGCCGTCGTATGATGGTGTTGCTGCTGCCTCGATGTCCCTCCACCCAACATCCCCTGCATACGTACCTATCCAAATCCTACCTACCCTGCAGAGGCCAGATCTAACGTCCCCTCCTCCAGGAAGCCTTCCTGACTCTGTCACTCAGTCCTGTCCTTTACCTGTCCCTTTCCACTTTGTGTACATATCTTAGCTCCGTGACCAGACTGTAAGCTCCTTGAGGACGAGCACTGGGTCCAATTTATCTACCCCACTCTGAGCACAGAACCTGGCATAAGCCATTGTGAAATAAGCACTCAGCCTACATTAATTTCCAAGAGTGGTGCATGGTACCCTTTGTCTGAAATAGACAATGCCAAAAAAATTGGAAGTTAAGTTTCCCTATCTGTTATTCAATAAATTAATGGAGTTGAAGTTATAAGGTCATTGAGAAAACCTACACTCTCTAACGTGCTACTGCTGTGATTGCTGTTCTTCTTCTAGGCCGTGCTAGGTAAGCTAGCTGTGTCCATGCACTGCACAGACAAGAGACTGTTCACTCTGATCACTCCTAAGTTTTTTCCTTAAGAGCAAGGGTAAGGCTTCGATCTTTCGGTCTTAGCTCGTGAGAAACTAACCTTCTAATTAAGCTAATGCTTAAGCATTTAAGATTATCTAAGAGTATACATAGCCAAGTCTAGGCTGTGCTATTCTGAATGGCAGAACAACACGGAAGAGATTATCCAAAGGGCTGAGAAAAGTGGGAAACACAGATGGAGTTACCTGACAACTGGCAAACTGGTCCCAGGTGTGGGACACTAAAGATAAGAGCCTAATTTCCTTTCTTCATCACTGCCTCTTACGATTCAATGCAAAATATCATTTAAATGTTTCTATCTCTTTCATCACAGCATACACCTCTTATTGAGGACAAGAAACAGGGTGGTTTGCAGCAAGAAGCGCTCCCAGCCATCTCCAAAAAAGGAAGGACCTGATTTTCCAGTTCTCCCCAAGTCGATTAAACAGGTTTTTAAACATAAGTGCATACTCTGTAAGACTTCTGCAGCTTTACCACTGTCATTAGGGAGATAACACTAGTATATGCGAACTGTTCTAAATAGAAAGCAACAATTGTGACCTAAGTCTGTTCATGCTTTCACATAAGCAGACATCCGAAATGTTAGCTCCCTCTCCTAGCACCACCTGGTCCGGTCCTAACAACTCTCAAGAAAAAAGAATGGCGCTCTCCCTCGTCTTGTGACATTAAAAAAGAAGACAGATGGTGACATCATGTGAATTATTCATGTCATCCTCACATTTATAGTGGTGTATTAAAATGGGATGGTGAAAATAAGAAATTCTTCTTAGTTTACCCCAACAGACTCATTATCTTACTTGGGGCCTGCGGCACAATGAAGCGAGAAGGACTGGAGTCAAGGTTAAGTGAAACTCCCTTATAAATACAGAATCGAAATGTTCACTCCTGCTTTTGGCTTTACGTTTTTTTCCAAGTTACCTTCTGCAAACGTAACTTCTGCAAGCTTTCAACTTTGAAAGCCATGCTTCTGAGAGAGAAGTTCTCTTGGAGATGTGACACTTTCAGAATTTGGCCTCCGTGGAAAGTTTGGCTTCTCTCGCTCTCTTTCTAAATGAATTTACACTAACCTCATCCACCCTGCACATCAGCAACAGCAGGAGTTGGGAATATACTAATATTTTTACAAAGGACCATGTAAAGAAAAATACGTTTTCTCATTCACAAACGTTTGTCCAGATCTAAAGCACACTAAAATAAATGACCAGTCCAGCCTGGTCAGCTCGGTAGGGAGGCTCCATCTCGACAGGCACCCGGCTCGCATATGTCCCCTCTGGCAGGATTCCTGCCGCCCGCTTAGTAACTAACTCTCCTTATTCAATCACCGCCCACCTCGGTGTGCCTCGGGGTTGTGAGATCCGAATAAGAAAACCGAAGCGAAAGCCACAGCAAGTGGCAAAGTGCTGCGCGCAGGTGAGAAGGAAGGTGCCCACACCTGCAGAAAAGGGATCTCTGAAGACACTCGCTTCCGGTGGGAAAGGACCCAAACCCATCCACACGTCCCGCTTCCCTCCTGCACTAGCACGTCGGTGAGCTCGTCCACCGGACTCCGAAATGACAGCCTACCCAGGGGCTGAGCTCCGACAGACCAGCCGTGTAGACGGGACAGAAGCGTCCCGACACCGTCGAGCCGGGACCGCCAGCCCCCTGGGTTCGGGGCGGTTCCCCCCCCCACCCCCGCCCCAAGGTGAGTCACTTCCTGGATTCCTCTGGCAACTGCTCTTTCTGTCACTCGCACAGGCCGTCTTCCCGTTCCGAGCTGCCCCGGCGGGTCCCGCCGGCTGGGACCCCTTCCCTGCCGCCCGCCTCCCCGCAACCCGGCCGGGACCGCGCGCCTCGCCCCGCGCGGCCACCGACCGCGGCGTCCTTGGCAAAGTTTCTCAGCCTTTCCGCTCCTCGGTGGACTCATCGGGAAAACCGAGCGCAGCAATATCCACATCCCACGGGTGCCCCCGGGGACTAGCGAGCGGCTCGGGAGCCCCCGGCACCCCGCTCTCCCGCCCCGCTGAGGGCCAGCTGCGGCGGAGGGCGGGGCCTCGCGGTCCCCCGCAGGGACGGGGCCGGGCCGCGCGGCGGCAGGTGGCCCTCGGCGGAGAAAGGGACGCGGGCGGCTGGGCCTCGGTCGCGGGCCGGCGCGCCAGGGGCGGGCTCGGGGCGGCCGAGCGGGCCGGGCGGCGGCGGCGCAGCAACAGGAGGCCACTCACCACCACATGCGCCCCGGGCAGGGCGAGGGGCTTGGGGCTGATGAGCGGTGACACCATATAGAGCAGCAGCACGAACGCCACGAGGAAGGCGGCGGCCAGCAGCAGCATCGCTCGGCGGGGCCGGGCCGGGCCGGGCGGGCGGGCGCGCGGGGCTCGGCGGCGCGGCGATCACGCGCGGCCGCGCGCTGCAGGAGCCGCTGTTTGGGTTCGCGGCCGGCGCGGGGCGGGGCGGCGGCCGGAGGGGAAGAGGCGGAGCCGGCCGAGGGCGCGACCGCGGCGGGGCGGTGCTTCCCGGAGGCGGGGGCCGGGGCCCCGAGGCGGGGGGGGGGAGCGTTCGGGTCCCGGGGCGGGGGGCCTGTGGTAGAGCTGCGGGACGCGGCCCGCGACCTCCCGGGGGGCGGGGTGTCCCCGAGCGCGGGGACGGCGGGGCCCTGGCGGCGCCACCTGCCAGCGCCTCCCGAAGGGCCGGGGCTACGCTCAGGGGTGGGGTCGGGGTGCTTCTTAGGACCGCGGAGGCCGGTTTCCAGGCCTCCCTAAGCCGAGTCTGGGGGTGGGAGCCGCTCGGGCCCCGGTTCCGCCCTCGCGCCCGGCGGCCGCCGGAGTGGGGGACGCGATCCCAGGCGCTCCAAGCCGCGGCCTGGGGCCCGGCAGACCCTGTCGCAGTGGGGGAGCCCTGAGATCAAGCCGACCTCCCGGCTCCATGTCAGGCCTTCTTGGCGTGCTCCGATCCGTGGTCACAACCCACGGTCGCGTTTCAGAGGACCGGGAAAGCCCTACCCTGGAGCCTAAAAAGCCACTCGGATCGAATTTCCTTTGAGCTTAAGAGTCCACCCCCTTTCCCAAGGCTGCAAAACAAAACAAACACAGCCTTATTGAGATCTGATTCACATCCCATACAATTCACCGATTTAAAGCGCACAAGAAACAGTTTTTAGTACGATCACAGACTCCTGCCACCACTACCACAATCAATTTTAGAACAGTTAGTTACACACACCCCCACACACCCCAAATACCTTGCATCCATCAGCACCCACTCCCTGGTTCCTCCCAAGCCCCCACCCAGTCCTAGGCTACCACCCATCTTTCTGTCTCTAGGTTTGCCTAAACTGGGTATTTCATATAAATGGAATTCCGCAATACAGGCCTTTTCTGTCAGGCTTATTTCACTTATATTATTTTCGAGGTTCACCCTTGTTGTACAATGTAACGGCCCTTCATTCTTTTTATCACCAACTTGTATTCCCTGGTATGAGTATACCATATATTATGGTCACCAACGGATGGACAAGAGAGGCTCTTTCCATTTGGGGGCTATTAGGATTTCTACTGCTGTGAACATTCAGATACAAGATTTCGGGTGGACATATGCTTTCATTTCTCTTGGATCTATACCTAAGAGCAGAATGGCTGGATCTAGGGTAACTGTGTTTAACCAGAGCTGCCAGACCTTTCTATTCTCGCCCACAACGTATGAGGGTTCTGGTTTCTCCACATCCCCACCAACACTTGTTACCATCTGTCTTTTTCATTATAGCCTTCCTAGGGGGTGTGACGTTTCCTTCTGGTTTTGATTTGCATAAGGAACATCTGTTTGTTTGCCTGCTTGCTTTTCCCTTCTGTTGTTGTTTTTAGAAACATGCAAAAACTCAGGGGCAAATTGATCTCGTTTTTTCTTCCTTCTTAATTTATTGCCCAGAGTTAGGCAAATGACAAGGCTTGAGGGCACAGTCCCCAAGACTTCTGGCACCAATTATGAATTTGGGGGTTCCCCTCAAAGTGAAAAAAGTAAAAATTAAACAAATTTGGGGGTTCCCAAACCACCTTCATTTTTGATAATTCTCTGGAACGCCTCACAGAACCCACAGAGAGCTGTTATTCTCGTGGTTGTGGTTCATGACAAAGTCAGCTAAGGGAAGAAGTACAGAGGTCAAAGTATGGAGGCCTCCTGTTGCCGCCTCCCATGGAGTCAGGACAGGTGACCCTCCCAGCATGGGTGTGTGATAATAGCACTGAGTACTGCAAACCAGGGAGGCTCATTTGGTGTCCAGAGTGTTTATTGGAGTTTCCAGCGTGTAAGCACAATTGACTGATTGTGCATATGGCTGAACTCAGTCTTAGAAGGTCAACTGATGATACGACCTTCCACCTAAATCACGTGGTTGGTCTTTCTGGCATGACCAGCCCCCACCTCGAAGTCCAGACTGGCCTCCCCTCATCTAAACAAAGGCACTTCTATCAGCTATGGCACAGATTCCCTCCAAGAAGCCAAAGCCAAAGGCTAGAATTCTCTTCGGGCAAGCCCAGATTCTTGACTACACAGGCCTTTATCCAAAGCTCTCCTACAGCAAAACAAACACATGCCCCAAAGTTTGGAGGAGGTAGGGTAGAGTAGGGGGCTCTTAACTCAATTTCCCAATAGATTTGACCAACAATATCAGTAGTGCAATCTTCCTGATAAGACAGTGCCGGTGTTACACCGTATCACAAGATGGGCTGTGGACATAACCCGAAAAATAAGAGTCAAAAGGTAGTGAGTGGCCTGTCACTGGAATGTCCCTCAGTCATCAACAACTGGTCCAGCTCATCATCACATCACATGTCTCCGAAAGTCAACCCATTCAGATTTGCAGGTTTCCATTCAACTCTATCAGTTTCTAGAAACAGGGGTGCTCTCCACCCCCTAAGACATATATTTTTTTTATAATTGAGCTTTCATAGGAGGCAATATCATCGCTTGCTGTGAGCCTCCTTCAAGGTGTTGATGTAACACTGGATTATGTTTGTCGCACAGCCCATTTATTTGTTCTTTTACCCTCAGCTACTAGTTCTCCTTCTCTCTATTTATGACTTATTTTTACCTGGACTTTCTCCCCATGGAAGGAAGGCTAGGTTCAGCCTCGTTCAGGCTGTTCCAGACTCGTAGCACCGCTACTAATTGAGCAAATGCCTCCTCCTCGGTCCATTCCCATTCATATGGGGGAAGGTGACAGAGGTGCACAACCTGTGAGCTTTCTCATCCAACCACCACACAGCACATCTGCATTCGCTGTCAACCCCAATTTCATCAGATGGAGGGAAGGCCTAACCATCACCCCCATCAATATCTTGGAAGTCTAGTATAAGGTTTAAAATAGAGTTATAATTTCTTGCTTGGGGATCTTCCTTGATTCTACCACTTGAATTTGAAGCCCTGGTCCTTGAGATCACTGTATCGGGGAGAAAAAGAGGAAAGTTGAGGCAATGTGGAGGGGAACAAAAGCCGAAAATATGGTCATACCATCTTCTCTCCATGGGAAGAACTGCGTAGTCGCACCAGCATTCTCCCTCACCCTCTCCAGATTCCCCAGAAGAGTGGAGAAATCTGTCAGAGCGGGCAACACACTCATGAGGACGTAGACGTCAACCCTTTATGCCTTTATCTCTCCCTCCCCATTTTCTTTTTCTTTTATTTTAAACATTTATTCATTCATTCCAGAGAGGGAGAGCGCATGGGAAGGGGGGCATAGGGACAGAGGAAGAAGAGAGAAACTTAAGCAGATTTTCTCTGAGTGTGGAGCCAAATACGGGGCTTGACCTCATGACTCTGAGATCATGACCTGAGCAGAAACCAAGATTCAGACCATTAACTGACTTTGCCACCCAGGCGCCCCTCCTTCCCCCATTTTAGACAATAAACGTTTCAATTGCCTGTTCCAATTCTCTGTCAGACCTTTACTCAAGATGATATGCAACATGATTCGTCCGCCTGATGTAATCTCTTTGCGCGTTACTGGACACTGTGTGCTGAAAAGGGCATTCCTTGTTTTGAAGACATGGAAGTGGTGGTCCAAACTGTTATGATATCTTCTAGTCCAGTCCTTTTATCGTATTTTGATCATTTGCTCCTAACTCTAGGCCTGCAAAATCCAGTCCAGAGTGTGTCTCTTCCTGTTAAACCCCATCTGTAACTTTCCAGGGCTCCCAGGTACCAGCTCTGGGTTTCCCCCAGGGAATCTGTTCTGCAGCCATCTGCAGCCTCTGTCAGTTTCGGTGGCCCACAAAAAGGGTCTCATTGGCATCTCCAGAGGGTACAAGAGGACAATGTCTAGATTCATCCCATCTCTGCGTTGCTGCACCGCTCCCCCTGCCCCATCCCCATATCCATTCATGCCATGGACCCAGGCAGCCAACCCAAATAAGCACAACAGGATATTCACCTGCTGTTTCCAATCACCTCCCAGTCCTAAAAGAAGGTTCTTCTAATGAACAGTGGCATGCCCACTTTTGATGTTCCCCTTGATGGCCATAGTGATTTCCATAGGGCAGCACCCCCTACAGCATCCCTTGAATAGAGGCAAGTTTTCCGTTGCTCTTTTACTTAACCATATGGCTAAGATATTAGCCATTGCCCATGAGTTGGTTCAAAACCCAAACATACGGGTCACACCACATAATTCAGCTCATTGGACTGATCTGTTCTCATCTTCTTCTATCAGAGCAGCGGCCTCCAAACATCGTGTGATCTATACCCCTTTAGACTGACCTCTGTAAGCCAAGCAGTTCTTTTTTGGTCCATAGAGAGCTGTTTGTAAGGCACTGCTCAAGGGCCTATGGGTCTAGCAATTTCTCAGGTGGCTCCAAAGTCAGCCCTAGAGGGGAAAATTCTACCTGCTTGTGAACACGCATGCACCTCCTTGTCCCCTGGTACCATGTTCCTGCAAAACCAGCTCCATTGTATCATGGAACTTGTCTAGACATTGCTTTCTCCATGAGACTGTTTCTCTGACATCACCTGAGACATTTTATGTATTTCAGGTTTCCAGATTATTTTATGTCCTTCAGTCAACAGGGCGGTTTCAGTTAATGTCCCGTGGCAAGCTAGTA